>JARQOC010000003.1:463775342-464070342 GCA_033576535.1 Allobates femoralis
GGAAAAAAAGTACATTATCATTTTTACGGATCAATTTGTGAAGCACCTGGGGTTCAAAGTGCTCACACGCATCTAAATAAGTTCCTTCAGGGTGGTCTAGTTTACAAAATGGGGTCACTTGTGGGAGAGCTCCCAATGTTTAGGCACACAGGGGCTCTTCAACGCGGACACCATGTCATGTATGGAGAGCCCCTATGTGCCCAAACATTGGAGCTCCAACACAAATGACCCCATTTTGGAAACTAGACGCCCCAAGGAACTTATCTAGATGCATAGTGAGCACTTTTAACCCCCATGTGCTTCACAAATTGATCTGTAATAATGAAAAAATACTTTTTTTTCACAAAAATCTTCTTCTTTCATTTTTACGGACTAATTTGTGAAGCACCTGGGGGTTCAAAGTTCTCACTATGCCTCTAGATAAGTTCCCTAGGAGGTCTAGCTTCCAAAATGAGGTCACTTGTGGGAGGAGCTGCAGTGTTTAGGCACACAGGGTTCTCCATACGAGACATTGTGTCCGCTAACAATTTGAATGGAAAATTAGCTCCAGTTGTTAGCGAACCCCAATGTCATGTATGAGGAATCCCTGTGTGCCTAAACATTGGAGCTCCCCCACAAGTGACCCCTGGAAACTAGACGCCTCAAGGATTATATCTAAGGGTATAGTGAGCATTTGGAATCTACAGCTACTTCACAGAATTTGATAACAATAGGTCTCATATTGAACATTTTCTTTTTTTCACACAATTTCTCACTTTTAGGGCATGTGCACAAGATCCGGAGACACTGTGTCCTGGGCGTCTCCTCTCCTGCATTTTTCTTTTTTTCCTTATGAAATTTTTAAAAAAACGACGTGGGGCTTCGCGTATTTTTGGTCCAGCCAGGTACAGCAGGCAGCTACGGGCTGCCACCACCCCTCTTGCCTAGTTTTATCTGGCTGTTAACCAAAAATATAGAGAAGCCCCTATTATTTCATGAAATAATGAAAAAAACACAAAATGGCGTGGGCTTCGCCATGTTTTTGGGCCAGCAAGGTACAACTAGGCAGCTGGGGGCTGGAATCCTCAGCGTAGGGAGGCCCAAGCTTTCACACACCCCCCCCCCCACGCTGTGAATTGCAGTCCGCAGCCACCGCAGAAAATGGCGCATTCATAGAGGCGCCATTTTCTGGTGCTGTATCCAGCTCTTCCAGCTTCCGTGTAGTGGTGGCAGACTGGGTAATAAGGTGTTAATGCCAGCTTTTTGGCAGCTGCACTAAGCCCGAGATTCATAATGTCTGGTCAATTTTAGACCGGGTTGTTAAGAATCTCTAGTAAATTGTAAAGAAGACACAACACAGAGAAAGATATTTTCATTAGAAAAAAAACACAAACACAACTTATATCCCATCTTTATTATTCTTTGACGTAGTCTGGTGGGTTGTGATGTCCGACGTAGTCCAATGTTCAGTCCCGCGACGATTCTCAGTTTTATAGCATATTTACCTTATATGCTATAAGAGCAGGTACACTGCCAGGGGGATGACAGATCATGAACTTAGTGAGGTCATAACAGGTCACGATCCTTGGGTCACACAGGGTCAATTGTGATCCCATGATGGGATCACAATTGACCCCTGTGTGAACCAAGGATCATGACTTGCCATGACCTTACTGAGGTCATGAGCTGTCATCCCCCTGGCAGACAGAGCAGTTTCTGCTCTGTCTGCGCATGTGCCCGACTGAGCAGGAAGAAGAGGCGCGGGGGCAGTATACAGAGAAGATCCCGGCCGGTAAGTATGTGGGGATGACCGGGGGGTGACCGGGGAATGACCCGAGGTGACATCATCTCCCTCCCATCTGAGCTGTCAGATGGGAGGTAGATTTTATGATGACGGGTGTGGGTGAGGGTGGAACCGGAGCTGGGGGAGACTGAGGGGACCTGGAGGCAGGGGGCTGTTCCTCTCTGATGTGATATGTCACTTCAGAGAGGAATCCACAGCAGGGTGCTGCAAGCGGCTGCCAGCGCTGCTTGTGACGCGCTGCGGCGCCATTTTAGGAGGATGGGAAGGGGTGGGGCAGAGTACCGTTACCGATGGCCTGTATACCGGTACTGGGGGACCGGGGCAAACATTCTCTGTCATGCCACAGGTTTGATCCTGTGGCATGACAGAGAAATAATTTATTTCACTGGCGATTGTATGTATATTTATGTGATCACAGTTATACACCGGTAAACGGTGTATAACCATGGTCACAAGGCCGGTATCGGTAAAAACTGGCCTGATTCATAATCTCCAGGGTCTCAGCTACCCCCGGTAGCTAAAACTCTGGAGATTTTCCGACACTGGGGGGCGCTACAGGGCCTTTTCTGTTCTGACTTATTTTCACGTCAGAACAGAATAATGACCCTGTAATGCCGCCGTTTTTTTTTTTTACAGTGGGCCGTCACTAAGGTGTTAAAGGGAATTTGTCAGGTGATTTTTGTCTACCAGTAACAGTATCCTAAAATATGTTTTAGGTAGCTCTTTTAGGAAATATAACGTGTATTCCTATACATGGCCTCATTATGTTGCTATAAGCTTTTGAAATTCTATACTCTGGTGCTGACTAGTCAATAGTATGTAAAGGTCTCATGCCTATTCCCCTGCCCACCCCTCGGTGCAGCATCAGTGATTGGTGCACACTATCAATATTCATTTGAAAGTGTTAGTAAGCTTAGAGCTGTGACACCCCCTACATCAGCAGCACACTGTTAGTGTATTTACCTGGCATTATTGTACCAAATCTGGTCAGCGTGATGTTACACACCTCTTGGGGAGAAGGGAGAGATATAAGCAGTATGATCATTACAGACAGACACTGGGAATTGAAGAAATGAGCAGTACAGCATGAGACACAACACCTCTGTCTGTAAAGTCATGCCTCTTATCTGGTAAAATGATGCCAGCCAATACACTAATAATAGGGCGCTTGTTAAGCAGGAGCCTTGCAGATATGAGTTTACTTACACTTTAAAATGTAGGGGAATATGAATGAGACATTTACCTACTATTGACTAGTCAGCACCAGACTATAGAATTTCAAAATTTTATAGCAACATAATGAGGTCTCGTATAGTAATAAAAGTTACCATATATATCCTGAAAGGGCTACCCAGACCCTATTTCAGGATACTATAAGTCTGGTACACAAAAATCACCTGACAGATTCCCTTTAAGCTTCTGAAATATTTCAAATATTCTGGAAAAAAATATTTTTAACATATATATTTTATTAAAAAAATAAATCCTAATTTACCTAAAACAGAAAAGGTGTATTCTGATTTAATGTCAGATAGTGAGAAAAATATGCAGATGTGTATTTTTATATATATAAATTTTTCATTTCAACTGTATAACAGAGATATATAGCTAGATAGATAGAATAAATATTTATACACAGACATTTTCCCTTCCTTAATTCAGAATTGGCTACCAATCTTAGCTTGGTGATGTAATGGATGAGATCTTCTGTCCCATTTTACTAATTGGAAAAACTAATTATTTCAAGAGCAATAAAGGATTCAATAATCCATATAGCTGGTTATGTTCTTATGACATCAATAGATTCCCAGGAGCATAGCTGTGTGAAGTTGAAAGACAGTGAGACTTTCAGACCTGATTTGGACAGTTTTATTTCCACATCACTAAAGGCCCTGTTACACGCAGCGATATCGCTGCAATGTTCACAGGATTTTGTGACGTTGCAGCGACCTCGCAGCGATGTCGCTGCGTGTGACATGCCACAATGACCAGCAATCAGCTCGCTGATCGCTACAGAATGGCCAGGACCATTTTTTTGGTCGTTGGTCTGCCACTGGGCAGCAGACATTGGCTTGTGTGATGCCTTTCTAACCCGATGTGTTCCCTGGTAATCAGGGTACACATCGAGTTTCTAAGCACAGCGTGCTGGTAACCAGGGTACACATCGGGTTACTAAGTACAGCGCGCTGATAACCAGGGTACACATTGGGTTACTAAGTACAGCACGCTGATAACCAGGGTACACATCGAGTTTCTAAGCACAGCACGCTGATAACCAGGGTACACATCGGATTACTAATCACAGCGCGCTATGCTTAGTAATCTGATGTGTACCCTGGTTACTAGCGTTCTCCCGCTGAATACAGCAGTGGGACCTCGACATCGGGGAAGAGAATAGTGTATATTCTTTTCCACGATGACGAGGTCGTTACACGGGTCACTGGTGAGTCTGCCTGTCTGACAGCTCACCAGCGATCACATAGTAATGTGCCAGCATCCTGATTGTTGGTCGGGTCGCTGGCACATAGTTATGTGCAACCCGGCCTTAACACTAAGCATTACGAGAAATTGGAATATAACATGTAATAATGTATAATTGTACACTTACGTGTACTTTGCAGGTCATTATAATTGTACACTTATGTTTATTTTGCAGATCATGATATGGAATCTAGACAACGAGGAGCCAGTAATATACAGTCCTGTCAGGACAATAGAGTGTCATAAAGATGTTATTCTTTCTATGTCCTTCAATTTAGATGGAAGTCTGATGGCTACATCATGTAAAGACAGAAAAATCAGAATTATTGATCCCCTGAAAGGATCCATTATACAGGTCTGCACATGCATATTCAGCTGTTTCCTTAATAGTTACCCACAAATATTCATTAATTTTGATGATCACAGAGCAGCCCTCTGCTGACCCCTATCATCCGGACAATTACACAATTGACCAACAATAAATAAATGAGGTTGCGGCTGTTTCCACTATTAGCCCAATTATTGAGGTGGTCGCAGTGAAAGCATTGTATATATATCACGGCATATGCTCAGCTCTAGCACATGCAATATATATATACCTTGGTATCATCATTGCCAAGCTCAGCAATAACACTAAAAAAGCATTACGTGCCACCACTAATCGTTTTACAGTCTAATTGAACATTTGTACAGGTAATGTTTGATTTGGGGTTGCAGTTCATAGAACAAGAGGCACAAAATTAATAAACATTATATATTTAATCCAAAAGAGTTGGCAGTGTATATAAAAATATACATTTTACAAAAAGCAACAATACAATAAAATATAGACAATGTAATAAATTAAAAAGGATAAACAAAAAACAATTATGGCCACTTTACACGTCCCAACGTCGGTCCGATATTGGATCCAACGCCGCGGGAGCACGCTTTTTCTGGGCAGATCGCATAGATGAAGATGTTACACAGCGCGATATCAGCAGGCAACGCTACTACGATGTCTACGCCCCCTTGTACGGCCAACCCAGGAACGACCATTTAACATGGGAGAGAATAGGGGACGTTGTACTTCACATCATTGTTGGACTTTTACACAGAACGATCCGGCCACAACGTCCATCCAATATCGGGCGGTTGGAGAGCACGCTCATTCGGTCCCCGATATTGTTTTGGCATCGTTCGTGCATCGTATTGGACATTCACACCATACAACGCACGAACGATATCGGGGCCAACGCACGAACCACGTGACTTTTGGTGGGAGTTGGACGCCGATATTGGGACGTGTAAAGTGGCCATTACACCTGGGTCACTGAAATGGCTCAGATATTTGGATGGAGGCACTCATTAAGAAATAGTCAAACAACCCTACACAGCAAAATATATTCTCCTGGCATTGAACGAAGAAAAAATGTGGTATGTACCTTTTATTAACACCAAACACCTCCCCTCTGGTGACTTTATGTAGGACTGTTTGTGGGATGCATAACAGTTCTCAGAAAATTATGAAATCTCAGCTTTCAAAATTTCTCCGTTCCTGAATGTTATGAGATGGTAGCAGGGCCGGCCCCAGGTTTCTGTGGGCCCCCTTTAGTACATATTGCTGCATGTAGGTGTATATATATATATATATATGTTGCGGACTATAATATATATACTGTGTATATATATATCCCTCACAAATTTAATCTCTACCATGCTGTCTCTCCCCCCCAAATGCTGTCTTTCCCATCCTGTGCACTGTCTCTCCCCTCTCTGTGCATATCTCTCCCCTTGTGCAGTCTCTCTCCCCGATGCACTGTCTCTCTCTCTCCCTTGAGACTGTCTCTTATCTGTGCTTGTTCCCCTCCCTGTGCGTTGTGTCTCTCCCCTACACCTGTCTCCCCCTGTGCCTGTCCCCCTTGCGCACCTATCTTCCCTCCTGCGCACTGTCTCTCCACTGCACCTGTCTCCACCTGCATGCTATCTTCCCTCTGCGCCTGTCCCCTCCCCTGTACGCTGTGTCTCCTCCCTGTGCTTGTCACCCCCCCTGCACGCTGTCTCCCCCTGGTGTAATTTGACCCTGACAGGGCCCCCTGAGTGCTGCCCCACACCTCACCCTCGGGGCCCTGAGCACTGCCCCCACACCGAGGGCCCCTGAGTGCTTCCCCAACACCGGGAGGCCCCTGAGCACTGCTCCCACACCGGCCGCTGATCTCAAAGACTCTCAGCCTGTAATGTAGCGTGAGCAGCAGCTGCTTTATTTCCTATGTGTGCGGAGATACAGGAAATAGAGCAGCTGCAGATCTCACTACATGACAGGCTGTCTGAGATCAGCGGCTGCTGCTGTGGGCAGAGGTGTATCTAGGTTTTCTGGCACCCAGGGCAAGAGTTCAGTTTGGCGCCCCCAGCGGTCTGAGTAGATGTCATGTGACCAAGTGACCAATCATCCATGTGCAATTTTTACACTTAGGGCCTTTTCACATAGGTGTTTTTTGAAAAATGCGGCAGTTGCGGTAAAAATCCCACATGTGCCGCATTGCCCCATGCGGCGAGTGCGGTTCCGGCAGTCGCTGCTGCGAAAAAAAACGCGGTCAGCGGTTGTGGTTTTTGCAGCCGGAACCGCACTTGCTGCACACTTACCGCAAGCCCCATAGACAATGCACGGGGCTTGTCGCAAGTGATACGCAAGTGCGTCCGCTAGGCGGAAAATGTGGCAGATGCGGGTTTTTTACCACAACTGCCGCATTGTTCAAAAAACACCTATGTGAAGGCAGCCTTACAGGAACAGTGACTGCTGAAACCAGCAAGAGCTGTTGCTGACAGTGAGTATATTACATGTTGTTAGGAGCGGGCTAAAATGTGTTTGCGTTCCCTTGCGCTTTTTAAAAGTACCCTGCAAACGCAAAATGTTGCATTTTTGTGTGTCTGAGGATGCTTGGTATATACGCAAGCATCCTGAAGCACACAAATAATGCAAGCAGCTCAATGGAGCGCACTGCCATATGGGTGGCACCGCAGCCAAGCGGAGTGTCTGGCCGTCCGGATCTCTCTTCTCACCTCTCTTCTCGCTGCTCCGGTCTCCTCAACATTTGCTCTGCACATATCAGCACAGTGATGACAACATCGTGCCACGCCATGCTGAGCTGCAGAATGCAGACAGCGGCAGAAGAGACTCTGGAGAAGAATGCTGCTGGCAAAAGTGGCTGGGACTATAGGAGCGGGAGCAGAATCCGCGGGGGGCTACCACTGGTACACATACCTCATATGCACGTGGCTCTGCTCCATACACCTCGTATGCACGCGTCTCCACTCCATACTCTGCTCCGCTCCGTTCACCTCGTACACATACAGTTCGCTCCAGACACCTTGCAAGCACTCGGTTCCGCTCCGTACACCTAGTACACACGGTTTCACTCCGTACACCTCGTACACATACGGCTTCGCTCCGTATATCCGTACACACACGGCTTCGCTCCATACACCTCGTACACAGGCGGCTCCGCTCCGTACACCTCGTACACACACGGCTCTGCTCCGTACACCTCGTACACATGCGGCTCCACTCCGTACACCTCGTACACACGGCTCCGCTCCGTACACCTCGTACACACTCGGCTCTGCTCCATACATCTAGTACACATTCGCCTCTGCTACATTCACACTGTAAATCCCTCCTGACCCCACACACAAAGTTCACCTAATCCAGCATCATGATGGCCAGCAAAGCAGAGTCCTGCATACACTGAGGAGCTGATCATGTGATCCATGACTCCTCCCCTCCATTGACATCATCACAGGTCCTGTCAGCACAGAGTGTGCAGCTCTGTCGGCTCCCACTGGGAGAAGGGAGGAGGGAGACCTCCAGCGCTGCAAGAGGCTGAGTGCGCCCTCCCTGCAAATGACCCTCCAGCTACTCCCTGGATATGGACCTGGCTGTGGGGGTAGCGCTCAGGGGATCCTGAGGCTAGGGTCACACTTGCGTTGTGTCCCTAGCCTGACACAAGTATTTTCCGCTGGAGCCCATAGAAACCCACTGTTTACCTTGCCAACCACTGGTTGGCAAGGGAAACAGCGGGTTTCTATGGGCTCCATTGCTGTCAGCGCATAGCATTAAACGTTTTGCGCTGCAGCCGACTATACTTGCATCAGGCTAGGGTCACAACGCAAGTGTGACGCTAGTCTTCAGGGGCCTGGTGGGTCCCCTCCAAGCAGTTGGGCCCCGGCACTTGCCCGGGTGCACCGGGTGCTGACGCCGGGCCTGGATGGTAGTGTCATCTTTACTATTATGATTTTTCCTCTTCATACAAGGAGTGTTCATTAAGGATTTTCCCTGACCCATTTCTATTTATCACAGGATGCTGAAACTGCACATGTGTAATGATATAAGCCTCTATATGAGCTAATTTGCAACTATGAACTGATAACTGTCTTTCTCTTTCAGGTGCTGAAGTGAGGTCTGATAATGAACCCAGGGGACTACAGAGCAGTCATCAAGCTCCTTTACTTGAAAGGTGTGTTCATCGATAGCAGAATGGGGTTTGCCCTGGAAATGGAGCCATTTCCACTGAGGTTTGACCACGTTTGAGATGGCGATGCCAGTCCTTGACTGAATCATACGATAGGGAATCGTAACCATAAACCTCTTTTGTCTCATTGATCATCTCCATTGATGTGCGGTATTTCAAGTAAAGGAACTTAATGACTGCTCTGTATTCTACTGGGTCCGTTATCTACTACTATTTTACTACTACTTACTATTTTTACCACTATTTTCTACTACTATTATTATTTACTATCACCATAGGAATGGGATGTCATACAAAATGCCTTAAATTGCATTCACAAAGAACATACTAACACTGTCGAGCATCAGGATGTAATCCTTCATTGCATGCATCAAAGCGTTCAGTAGGGAAACTCCAAAGAAGAAAGAATTTTACAGCTCTTTAAACTGCAGATCCACCGATCATCCCACCTCTGCCACTAAAAAGCTGCATGGTCGGGAATTGGGGAAAAATGGAATGAAATAGTCAACCTTTCAGTACTTTGTTGAAAATACACAGTCTACACCATCTTCGATAGATTTACTTTCTATATCACTTACATTGTATAATAATAAGAGACTTCCCAGCAAGTTTTATTATACTGTTATTTTGTTTTCAATATTTTATTATTTGTGTTCTTGCCACAGTAGTGTTATTTATTATGTATATGTTGGTTTTATAGGAATCGGATGGTAAGAATCACAAATCCAGTAAAGTTTTGTTTCTGGGAAACATGAAGAAACTGATTTCAGCGGGGGCATCTCGGTGGAATAACAGACAAGTTGCCCTCTGGGATCAAGTATGTGTTATTATATATCTCCCAAAGGATAAAGAATAAAACTAAGAATCCCTAGGGGACCGAGATAGTGTTAAGTTATTGTACAAAATAAAATATATTCATGTATAAACACATATCAGCTTTATAGCATAAGGCTGCTTTCACATCTGTGTTTAGTGCCGTTCGTGGCAGATCCGGCAGCTTTGCTGCATCTGCCGCATAACGGCTCAGTTGCGGCAAGCCCTATTCATTCCCTATGAGACTTACGGTCAGGTGCAGCAAGTGCGATTTTTGCGGCAGCGCAAAAAAAACACCGTTAGCTGCATTTTATTCTCTTCGACGCAAGTGCCATTTCTGCTGGATCCGGTAAAAACCGCACTTGCCGCATCTGATAGGGCATGAATGGAGCTTGCTGCAAGTGAGCCCATTATGCGGTAGATGCTACAAAGCTGCCGGATCTGCCGCGAACGACACTAAACACATGTGAAAGGTACCTAAAGGCCACTTCACACACAGATATCTGAGTCCAATATCTGAACAGATCTCTGGTTGCTGTGAAATCATGAATACATTGCTCCATGTTGTACACAGCCACAAAATGCAAAATGGAACAATGTATCCATGATTTCACTGCAACCAGAGATCTGTTCAGATATTGGACTCAGATATCTGTGTGTGTGAAGTGGCCTTAAGGCAGATCAAAAAGCATCCAGGGCCAATCTCTATTCTAACTAAATTGCCATTTGCTGATCAGGGGCATACAAAGAAATCTGGGGGCTGTATAGAAAAGATCAAATTGAGGCTTCTCATGGGCCCAAAGCTGCCATTGAACAACCCATTGATTCTCACAATATTATTATGGAGAACCATTGGGGGTAAGGCTGGGGTCACAGTAGCATTTTTCACATGCGTTTTTGGAGACCTGCGTTTTCAAAAACGCATGTAAAAAACGCATCCATAGGCCCCCATGTTAAAAAACGCATGCCCTAATAGCCAAAAAGCATGTGTGACTGTCCCATGCGTTTTTGGAGCATATCCAAAAACGCATGTGTTTTTTAATAAGGGGCCTTATGGAAAACGCATGCAAAAACGCATGTACAATTAGTGCCATTCAAAAACGCATGCGTTTCCCATAGGAGCCCATGTTAAAAAAAAATGCATGCGTTTCCGGAAACGCATGCGTTTTTTAACATGGGCTCCTATGGGAAACGCATGCGTTTTTGAATGGCACTAAAAGGTACTAATTGTACATGCGTTTTTGCATGCGTTTCCCATAAGAACCCATGTTATAAAAACCATGCGTTTTCTACAAAACGCATGCGTTTTTCAAAACGCTCAAAAAAATACTACAAGCACTATTTTTATGTGCAGATTCAAAAACGCAGCCAAAAACGCAGGGAGCCATCACACACCTTACAAAACTCATGCTGACATGACAAAACGCATGAGTTTTGTAAAATCACTTAAAAAAACGCATGGCAACTGTGACCACAGCCTAACAGAGGGTTTTCCTCACAAGTCTACCAACGTAGATGTCATGGTCGCTGTTTACCTTGTCATATATATGGGGGTTAAAATGCTGCAATAAGGGCTAGCTCCAATCGCAGCAGGTACCAGAGAGTGTACGCTGTGTATAACAGCTGTCATACACTGGGTATGAAAGGGGCTCAGCCTGTGAGCCCACTCTGTACAAATTCTCCTGACTGCTGCTGAGCATACACAATGTACTGTATGTCGGGAGATGTTAAGTGAATGCCAGGCAGGAAGCAAACTGTTCGGGATGGAACCCTACCTTTTCACAGGTCCCATATTGGTCACGTTGCTACTAATGCTAATCACCCCTTAAAAAAACATATGTATGAATGTTTTTTTTCTGAGAAATGCTCCATGTGAACATGTCAAATAAATGAATGGCAAAACATTGATGTTCACATGTTTTATGTGAACATCTAAAACTGTTGTTTACTGGGAGTACATCATGAAAGCAGGGGATGTTATGCCAACTATACCGTAGTGCTCAAAATAATATCAGTCCAATGTGACTAAACAGATTATTCACTGTTTTTTGTACAAATTATATTACCACATGTCAGACAATTAACTGGTTGATTGAATAGATTCTTAAAGCCACGTCACACTCTTCAATATTGTGAACGATATCGCTTCAGCGATCCGGATTTTTGATCGCTTAAGCGTTATGTTTGTGTGTCGTTGCGTATAACCGAGCAATCTTTCAGCGAAACATCGCTTGATTGTTTGGTTGAAGATTTGTGAGCAGGACCTCAAATCCGTCGTTCAACGTTCAATTAACCGTGTTCAACATGCTGCATCGTCCTGTGTGACACCTATCAAATGATCTCATTCTCGACTTCACCTATTCCTGACGCTACGTGGTGTCGATCGCTGAGTAGTGCGCACGATCGCTGGCGCGTTGCCTAATTTAACATCGTTAACGAGATCTATGCTTGTGACACCACACAAACGATATCAATAAATTGTTCTACCGATCTTCGATCACATGACTTTTCAGGTGATATCGTGATTGAGATTGAAGCGTGTGACGTGTCCTTTAGAAAACCAACAGATTCAGTATTCATGATCTTCATGTTTTTGAGTCTGTGTATTTGAATAATTAATTAAAGGCAGTGTGTTCAAAATAATAGCAGTGTGGAACTCAATTAGTGAGGTCACTAAGAAGAAACAGGTGTCAATCAGGTGGCCCTTATAAGCCTCAGAAAAATGGGTTGTTCAAGAAATTTGAAGAACAGCGTACTTTGATTAAAAAGTTAATTGAAGAGGGTAAAACCTATGAAGAAGTGCAGACAATGACAGTCTGTTTAGCTAAAATGATCGCCAATGCTTTAAAATGGAAAGCAAAACCAGAGTCACGTGGAAGAAAATGGAAGACTACCGTATGGATAGAAGATTAGCCAGAAAGGCAAAGGCTCAGCCAATAATCAACTCCAGAATGATCAAAGATAGTCTCAAGTTACTTGAACTACTGTTATGGTACCTTTACACGCCGCAACAGGATGGTGGCAACAACCGGGTGCTTCACGTGCACGAGCACGCACAAACGGTTGCAAACGGTAATCGCACCACCTTTACACGCCGCAACAAGGTGCGCTACGGTAGGTTACATCTATCTCTGGATACACCGCCGGGTGCCACAAGTTACCCTCTGTAGCTTACCTTACCTCATTTACACGCCACTATAACAAGGTAATATGGGCGGAACAAAGGCAGCAGGGACAACACATAGGCGTGCTACAATTGTGGATTACGAGAATTCCATACGCTGATAGAACAAAGCAATAGCATCATGATTGGGCAGCCAGCGCAGGAGGCTGACTATACATGACGCTCGAGCAATTGTGTAGTGTGAACTGGTCAGCTTCTTAAATATGCCGCCCTATGCAGCGTCCAGCAATCGTAACTCAGGAGGTTCCACCAATGATCGCTGATGGGGCGCGGTATCCCGGAGCCTGTGTCACGCCCCAGGTACATAGCTCGGTGTCGAAACAACCCTTCTGTTCCTTATTTACACGCCGATACAGGCCGCAACCATCGCCTTGAAAGCCACCTGTTTTAGGGCGCTGCTCTGAAACAGGTGCCTCAAGTGACAACAACCGTCTTCACACGCCGCTACCTCGGGTTGATTTGGCGGTGCAAGATACATTTCTCTCATGTACCCGGTTGTTGCCACCATCCTGTTGCGGCGTGTAAAGGTACCATAACAGTTAGAAGATGCCTGTGTGAAGCTAATCTATTAGCAAGAAGTCTCCGCATAGTTCCACTGTTAAAAAAAAGCGTACTTAAGCTGATACAATTTGCCAAAGAACACATCAACTGGCCTAAAGAGAAAAGGAGAAACATTTTGTGGACTGATGAAAGTAAAAAAAATAATACCATACATATTTTAAGTTTGTAAAGACAAATGCAGACACTGCTATTTTTTTGAGCAGCCCAACGTTCATTTTTGTTATTTTCTGTAGAGTAGTTATACATTGTATACATTTCTCTTTATGTTTTGATTTAGAAAACATTGTGAAATGTTGCCAATACATGGACATAAAAACTATTATAAAGATTTTGGGCTTAACACATGTTTTTGAACACACTGCTATTATTTTGAACACAACTATATGTACTTTGTGCAATGAATGTTTCTACGAATGGTTTGTTAAAATCACCTGATAATTTAGTGCGGAGCATGGATTGACTGAGCTGTTTTTATCAATTGGCACTTGCTTGGTCCCCTGACACCGCTCCTCTGCTCCTCTGCGGACTCGGGCATCCGGCATCCAGGCGTACTGTGTCTTGGAGCCGGGTTCCCTTCCTGTCAGCTGACAATTGGGCTCAAACATGAGCGCATTACAATGGTCGTATTCATGTGACCAATCAGCGGTGTACCAGGTGCACTCCTCCCCTGTGACTCTAGGGGCTGGCACGGTCCAACCTGACACTCCACTTGCCCAATAGCTGCTCTTCCTCTGGTAAATCAGGCCACCTCCACTGATGGGAGGTGCCTGATTATTAAGTTAGTTTGCTTCTGCCTTGCCTTGCTGACTCTTGGTCAGGCCTTCCTTGTACTCTATTACCTTGAACCCTAGCTGTGCTCTTCCCCGGTAGCACAATTCCTGCTAACCTAGCCTTGTGCCGTTACCCGTAATCCTTAGCTGTGCCATAGCATAGGCTAACCTTATAAGCCGCCCCCCTGGTACTAGCAGCCGTAGTATTTAGACCCCCTGGGCTTGCCCCTGACAATCCCTGTATAGGGGTTGGTTAAATTAGGTCCAGTTCACCCAGGGGAGTTCGGTTCCACGGCCCAGTGGGTCCACTCTAGGGCGCCTTCCTTTGGAAGCATGACAGCACTCATTATTTTTTCCACGTAAATTGGCCATTATGAATATGTATTATATAATGAGTGTTTAGTGTGACACACATCTAAGTGTATCTTTTAAAATATCATTTTTATTAATGTTTCCTTAATACGTTAACAATAACAGTCATAAAGAAATTTAGAGGTTACAATTGGCCGCAATCTATTGTCAACTAAACACTGACCATGAACGAAAGAATCTCCATACATTCTCCTGTTACAGAAAAAAAAATTAACATCCCCTGTACTCCCGCCCTCCCCCCTCCCAGATCCATTTCCTTTTCTTTTTTATATTTATTAGCTTTCTGTTGACTGTCACCTGATATTCTGTCAATAGTTGTTCATAGGTTTTATGCAGGCAAATCAATTAATTCACTCTCTGACTTTTGTTACTACCATCATGATGGCCCTTGCCTGTCACTTTCAATTTTCCTCTTGCCACCTGTGAGAATCATGTCTCCTATCTCTGGATTCTGTAGCTGTGCTTTCCACTTTTTTAAAATCTTACTTGGGCCCGGAGGGATGAGGCGATCCCTCAGAGTGTCATGAATCATGGATATGCTGATGATGTTCTCATCCCTGTCCAGAAGTTGATCTAGTTTGTGTCTCTCACATTCTTGTTTCAAGTCTCATAATATTTGGAATAGATGTAACTGCAGATGCTCATACTGGAGTATGTGAGTAGGAGACAGCCACCACCTCTCCAATACCTCTGAACTAGTCAGCCATCTACCCTCTCGTAGCTGCATTAAATATTTCAGGCTTCTAATTCCCCTGTTTTAAAAAAGGCCATTGTTTCTACTCAGGTTAAAGTCAGGGTGTTGTCAGGGTTTGAGATACTTCGACACCTCACGATAACCATTTTCCTGATGCCTTCATGCCCAATATCTTAATAGTTTCACCAGGGTTAACGTTGAGCCGAGAGTGTAGAATCGTACCAGGTCTATGTCTACACACTCAGATCCAATTCTTAATCGAATGTTTGCAAGTCCTTTTTATCCAGTCTATGATGAGTCTCGTTAAGCAGGCCAAATTATATCCCCTCACATTTGGAATCCCAGTCCTCCCTATCACTAGCATTAATGTGCTACCCCTAATTCTTGGTTTCTTGCTCCTCCAAAGAAACTTCGAAAAAGCTTTGTTAATCTTGTTGACATCTGTATGTCTGAGGAGAAGGGGTACAGTCAGAAGAGGATACGGGAGTCTCGAAAAGCTGATCATTTTTATAAGGTGACACCTCCCGAGTATGGATAAAGACAAGCCCCCCTCCCCCCATCCCCCATATCTCAGCTCCTTTTCAATTTTCAGGATCAGTGGAGCATAGTTTAATTTATATATATTGTTAGAATATCTTCTCACTTGTATGCCTAGATATTTTATTGAATTTGCCGCTGTATATCCTTTTATTTGCTTCCTGATCCCTTCTCACCTCCCGAGTTTCTTAACATCAATAGCTCACATTTTGCTTTGTTTAACTGAAATCCTGAAAACTTCCCAAAAACTTCGATCTGTTTTAACAAATATAATATCGTCTGCGAAGAAGCTTGATTTAAGCTCTTGTCTTCCCACTTTTATCCCCTCAAAGCTACAGCCATCATTTATGAATCTTGAAAAGGAGCTCAATAGCTAGATCGAAGAGCAGCAGGAACAGAGGACATCCCTGGCGTGTTTTCCTCCCCAGATGTATGACATCAGATAGGAAGCCTGGAGTGTTCACCCTAGCCTGGGGATTCCTGTATAAGTTGTCCACAAAGGTTCTAAAAGCACCCCTCAAGCTCACACCATCTAATACTGTGTTCAGCCATGGCCATCTGATGTTGTCAAAAGCTTTCTCTGCATCTAGCATGACCATGGCTGAGTTCTCTATTGTTCCCTTCCCTCTTAGCCTAACAGCCTCTAATACCATCACCATCATGGATATGCGGATATTCCCTACCACTGACCTCCCCTTGACAAAGCCTGCTTGCTGGCGCCCTACCAGTCTCAGGAGCGGAACTCATTTCAGATCCTGATTTATGAGCGAGATGGTGCAGTAGATTGCTGGGTCATCCAATGACTTATTTCCTTTTGACAAGAGTTTGGTATAAGCAGTATTCATATGATCAAGTATTGGCTCCCCCGCAAGAAAATGATTATAAAGTCCCTGAAGATGGGGCAATATCTGCTCTTTAGTGCCTTGTAAAATCCACCACTGTAACCATCCGGTCGAGGAGCTTTGTGCATATTTAGTCCCGAGATCACTCCCGAGAAATCCTCCAAAGTGATATCTCTATTCAGGCTGTCAAAACTTTCCCCCAGAACAGAAGGAAGCTGTACTGCCTGTAGCCATCTCTCCCTAGCAAGTTTAACTGAAAATCTGGCTTTGTTTAATTTTGCGAAAAACCTTGCCAGAATTCTGTTAATTTCCCTAGGGTTATTGATGGTACCATTGTCAGGTCTTTTCATTGCCATTATTTGAGACTAGTTGTGAGCCCAATTCTAAAGAATCGGGAGTCTAGAATCTGTATATAATTTTTTTAAGAGTTTTAAATAATAGACTTAAACACCAGATATATGAGTAAGTAGGCGATGTAGGCAGAACTGTGAGGGTAGCAATATAGTGGAGGTGTAGAAAGAGTTAATGTCTGACTAACAGGACTAAAACAGAGTAGGAACTTATAATGATATCAAAAATGTTATTGAAGGAGTTAATGTCCCACAGGCACTCCCACAACAGACTCAGCGCTGTAAATTATATCCAAAATGGTGTTCAAGGGGTTAATGTCCAGTGGCAGGAGTTATAAACACTACCAAATATGCAGTTAATGCTGAACTGGTATATAATGGGTTAATTTCGCAGTGTCATTACAACTATACACTGTGTAATAGAAATAACAACAATAATGGAATATAAGGGGTTAATGTTCCTACTGGCAGTAGTAATAGAGACTAAAAAGTATGGAGTTAAGGCAGAAATGGTATATAAGGGGTTAACTTCGCAGTGGCAGTACAACTACACACTGTGTTACAGAAATTACAGATAAAACGGAATGTTAGGGGTTAATGTTGCTAGTGTCATGAGTACAATGAGAGAAGCGCCTCACTGGCCATTGAGATACATGGAGGACTTTGAGTTTGACTTTGAGTAAATTTGAAACTCAAAGTCCTCCATGTATCTCAATGGGAAGTGAGGCGCTATTCTCACTGGTCGCTGTGTGCTGGCGCCGACCAATGAGAATAGCGCCTCACAGCGGTAAATTTGAAACTCAAAGTCGTCCATTATATCTCAATGGGTACTGAGGCGCTATTCTCATTGGTCGCTGTGTGCTGGCGCCGAACAATGAGAATAGCGCCTCACTTACAGCGGTAAATTTGAAACTCAAAGTCGTCCATTATATCTCAATGGGAAGTGAGGCGCTATTCTCATTGGTCGCTGTGTGCTGGCGCCGACCAATGAGAATAGCGCCTCACTTACAGCGGTAAATTGACACTCAAAGTCGTCCATTATATCTCAATGGGAAGTGAGGCGCTATTCTCATTGGTCGCTGTGTGCTGGCGCCGACCAATGAGAATAGCGCCTCACTTACAGCGGTAAATTTGAAACTCAAAGTCGTCCATTATATCTCAATGGGAAGTGAGGCGCTATTCTGATTGGTCGCTGTGTGCTGGCGCCGACCAATGAGAATAGCTCCTAACTTACAGCGGTAAATTTGAAACTCAAAGTCGTCCATTATATCTCAATGGGAAGTGAGGCGCTATTCTCATTGGTCGCTGTGTGCTGGCGCCGACCAATGAGAGTAGCGCCTCCCTTACAGCGGTAAATTTGAAACTCAAAGTCCTCCATTATATCTCAATGGGAAGTGAGGCGCTATTCTCATTGGTCGCTGTGTGCTGGCGCCGACCAATGAGAATAGCGCCTCACTTACAGCGGTAAATTTGAAACTCAAAGTCGTCCATTATATCTCAATGGGAAGTGAGGCGCTATTCTGATTGGTGGCTGTGTGCTGGCGCCGACCAATGAGAATAGCTCCTCACTTACAGCGGTAAATTTGAAACTCAAAGTCGTCCATTATATCTCAATGGGAAGTGAGGCGCTATTCTCATTGGTCGCTGTGTGCTGGCGCCGACCAATGAGAATAGCGCCTCACTTACAGCGGTAAATTTGAAACTCAAAGTCCTCCATTATATCTCAATGGGAAGTGAGGCGCTATTCTCATTGGTCGCTGTGTGCTGGCGCCGACCAATGAGAATAGCGCCTCACTTACAGCGGTAAATTTGAAACTCAAAGTCCTCCATTATATCTCAATGGAAGTGAGGCGCTATTCTCATTGGTCGCTGTGTGCTGGCGCCGACCAATGACAATAGCGCCTCACTTACAGCGGTAAATTTGAAACTCAAAGTCGTCCATTATATCTCAATGGGAAGTGAGGCGCTATTCTCATTGGTCGCTGTGTGCTGGCGCTGACCAATGACAATAGCGCCTCACTTACAGCGGTAAATTTGAAACTCAAAGTCGTCCATTATATCTCAATGGGAAGTGAGGCGCTATTCTCATTGGTCGCTGTGTGGTGGCGCCGACCAATGAGAGTAGCGCCTCACACAGCGGTAAATTTAAAACTCAAAGTCGTCCATTATATCTCAATGAGAAGTGAGGCGTTCTTCTCATTGGTCGCTGTGTGCTGGCGCCGACCAATGAGAATAGCGCCTCACTTACAGCGGTAAATTTGAAACTCAAAGTCGTCCATTATATCTCAATGGGAAGTGAGGCGCTAGTCTCATTGGTCGCTGTGTGCTGGCGCCGACCAATGAGAATAGCTCCTCACTTACAGCGGTAAATTTGAAACTCAAATTCGTCCATTATATCTCAATGGGAAGTGAGGCGCTATTCTCATTGGTCGCTGTGTGGTGGCGCCGACCAATGAGAATAGCCCTCACTTACAGCGGTAAATTTGAAACTCAAAGTCGTCCATTATATCTCAATGGGAAGTGAGGCGCTATTCTCATTGGTCGCTGTGTGCTGGCGCCGACCAATGAGAATAGCGCCTCACTTACAGCGGTAAATTTGAAACTCAAAGTCGTCCATTATATCTCAATGGGAAGTGAGGCGCTATTCTCATTGGTCGCTGTGTGCTGGCGCCGACCAATGAGAATAGCTCCTCACTTACAGCGGTAAATTTGAAACTCAAAGTCGTCCATTATATCTCAATGGGAAGTGAGGCGCTATTCTCATTGGTCGCTGTGTGCTGGCGCCGACCAATGAAATAGCGCCTCACTTACAGCGGTAAATTTGAAACTCAAAGTCGTCCATTATATCTCAATGGGAAGTGAGGCGCTATTCTCATTGGTCGCTGTGTGGTGGCGCCGACCAATGAGAATAGCGCCTCACTACAGCGGTAAATTTGAAACTCAAAGTCGTCCATTATATCTCAATGGGAAGTGAGGCGCTATTCTCATTGGTCGCTGTGTGCTGGCGCCGACCAATGAGAATAGCGCCTCACTTACAGCGGTAAATTTGAAACTCAAAGTCGTCCATTATATCTCAATGGGAAGTGAGGCGCTATTCTCATTGGTCGCTGTGTGCTGGCGCCGACCAATGAGAATAGCGCCTCACTTACAGCGGTAAATTTGAAACTCAAAGTCGTCCATTATATCTCAATGGGAAGTGAGGCGCTATTCTCATTGGTCGCTGTGTGCTGGCGCCGACCAATGAGAATAGCGCCTCACTTACAGCGGTAAATTTGAAACTCAAAGTCGTCCATTATATCTCAATGGGAAGTGAGGCGCTATTCTCATTGGTCGCTGTGTGCTGGCGCCGACCAATGAGAATAGCGCCTCACTTACAGCGGTAAATTTGAAACTCAAAGTCGTCCATTATATCTCAATGGGAAGTGAGGCGCTATTCTGATTGGTCGCTGTGTGCTGGCGCCGACCAATGAGAATAGCGCCTCACTTACAGCGGTAAATTTGAAACTCAAAGTCGTCCATTATATCTCAATGGGAAGTGAGGCGCTATTCTCATTGGTCGCTGTGTGCTGGCGCCGACCAATGAGAATAGCTCCTCACTTACAGCGGTAAATTTGAAACTCAAAGTCGTCCATTATATCTCAATGGGAAGTGAGGCGCTATTCTCATTGGTCGCTGTGTGCTGGCGCCGACCAATGAGAATAGCGCCTCACTTACAGCGGTAAATTTGAAACTCAAAGTCGTCCATTATATCTCAATGGGAAGTGAGGCGCTATTCTCATTGGTCGCTGTGTGTGGCGCCGACCAATGAGAATAGCGCCTCACTTACAGCGGTAAATTTGAAACTCAAAGTCGTCCATTATATCTCAATGGGAAGTGAGGCGCTATTCTCATTGGTCGCTGTGTGCTGGCGCCGACCAATGAGAATAGCGCCTCACTTACAGCGGTAAATTTGAAACTCAAAGTCGTCCATTATATCTCAATGGGAAGTGAGGCGCTATTCTCATTGGTCGCTGTGTGCTGGCGCCGACCAATGAGAATAGCGCCTCACTTACAGCGGTAAATTTGAAACTCAAAGTCCTCCATTATATCTCAATGGGAAGTGAGGCGCTATTCTCATTGGTCGCTGTGTGCTGGCGCCGACCAATGAGAATAGCGCCTCACTTACAGCGGTAAATTTGAAACTCAAAGTCGTCCATTATATCTCAATGGGAAGTGAGGCGCTATTCTCATTGGTCGCTGTGTGCTGGCGCCGACCAATGAGAATAGCGCCTCACTTACAGCGGTAAATTTGAAACTCAAAGTCGTCCATTATATCTCAATGGGAAGTGAGGCGCTATTCTCATTGGTCGCTGTGTGCTGGCGCCGACCAATGAGAATAGCCCTCACTTACAGCGGTAAATTTGAAACTCAAAGTCGTCCATTATATCTCAATGGGAAGTGAGGCGCTATTCTCATTGGTCGCTGTGTGCTGGCGCCGACCAATGAGAATAGCGCCTCACTTACAGCGGTAAATTTGAAACTCAAAGTCGTCCATTATATCTCAATGGGAAGTGAGGCGCTATTCTCATTGGTCGCTGTGTGCTGGCGCCGACCAATGAGAATAGCCCTCACTTACAGCGGTAAATTTGAAACTCAAAGTCGTCCATTATATCTCAATGGGAAGTGAGGCGCTATTCTCATTGGTCGCTGTGTGGGTGGCGCCGACCAATGAAATAGCGCCTCACTTACAGCGGTAAATTTGAAACTCAAAGTCGTCCATTATATCTCAATGGAAGTGAGGCGCTATTCTCATTGGTCGCTGTGTGTGGCGCCGACCAATGAGAATAGCGCCTCACACAGCGGTAAATTTGAAACTCAAAGTCGTCCATTATATCTCAATGGGAAGTGAGGCGCTATTCTCATTGGTCGCTGTGTGCTGGCGCCGACCAATGAGAATAGCGCCTCACTTACAGCGGTAAATTTGAAACTCAAAGTCGTCCATTATATCTCAATGGGAAGTGAGGCGCTATTCTCATTGGTCGCTGTGTGCTGGCGCCGACAATGAGAATAGCTCCTCACTTACAGCGGTAAATTTGAAACTCAAAGTCGTCCATTATATCTCAATGGGAAGTGAGGCGCTATTCTCATTGGTCGCTGTGTGCTGGCGCCGACCAATGAGAATAGCGCCTCACTTACAGCGGTAAATTTGAAACTCAAAGTCCTCCATTATATCTCAATGGGAAGTGAGGCGCTATTCTCATTGGTCGCTGTGTGCTGGCGCCGACCAATGAGGAATAGCGCCTCACTTACAGCGGTAAATTTGAAACTCAAAGTCCGTCCATTTATATCTCAATGGGAAGTGAGGCGCTATTCTCATTGGTCGCTGTGTGCTGGCGCCGACCAATGAAATAGCATCCTCACTTACAGCGGTAAATTTGAAACTCAAAGTCGTCCATTATATCTCAATGGGAAGTGAGGCGCTATTCTCATTGGTCGCTGTGTGCTGGCGCCGACCAATGAGAATAGCGCCTCACTTACAGCGGTAAATTTGAAACTCAAAGTCCTCCATTATATCTCAATGGGAAGTGAGGCGCTATTCTCATTGGTCGCTGTGTGTGGCGCCGACCAATGAGAATAGCGCCTCACTTACAGCGGTAAATTTGAAACTCAAAGTCCTCCATTATATCTCAATGGGAAGTGAGGCGCTATTCTCATTGGTCGCTGTGTGCTGGCGCCGACCAATGAGAATAGCGCCTCACTTACAGCGGTAAATTTGAAACTCAAAGTCGTCCATTATATCTCAATGGGAAGTGAGGCGCTATTCTGATTGGTCGCTGTGTGCTGGCGCCGACCAATGAGAATAGCGCCTCACTTACAGCGGTAAATTTGAAACTCAAAGTCGTCCATTATATCTCAATGGGAAGTGAGGCGCTATTCTCATTGGTCGCTGTGTGCTGGCGCCGACCAATGACAATAGCGTCCTCACTTACAGCGGTAAATTTGAAACTCAAAGTCGTCCATTATATCTCAATGGGAAGTGAGGCGCTATTCTCATTGGTCGCTGTGTGCTGGCGCCGACCAATGACAATAGCGCCTCACACAGCGGTAAATTTGAAACTCAAAGTCGTCCATTATATCTCAATGGGAAGTGAGGCGCTATTCTCATTGGTCGCTGTGTGCTGGCGCCGACCAATGAGAATAGCGCCTCACTTACAGCGGTAAATTTGAAACTCAAATCCTCCATTATATCTCAATGGGAAGTGAGGCGCTATTCTCATTGGTCGCTGTGTGCTGGCGCCGACCAATGAGAATAGCGCCTCACTTACAGCGGTAAATTTGAAACTCAAAGTCGTCCATTATATCTCAATGGGAAGTGAGGCGCTATTCTCATTGGTCGTGGTGCTGGCGCGACCAATGAGATAGCGCCTCACTTCCAGCGGTATAATGAAATCAAAGTCTCAATTTACCACTAATGGATGAGGCGCTATTCTCATTGGTCGCTGTGTGTGGCGCCGACCAATGAGAATAGCGCCTCACTACAGCGGTAAATTTGAAACTCAAAGTCGTCCATTATATCTCAATGGGAAGTGAGGCGCTATTCTCATTGGTCGCTGTGTGCTGGCGCCGACCAATGAGAATAGCGCCTCACTTACAGCGGTAAATTTGAAACTCAAATCGTCCATTATATCTCAATGGGAAGTGAGGCGTTCAGGTCGCTGGGTGGAGGCGCCGACCAAGAGATAGCTCTCACTACGACGGGGATTTGAAACTCAAAGTCCTCATATAACCAAGAGGAGTGAGGGCCTAATTCTCATTGGTCGCTGTGCTGGCGCCGACCAATGAGAATAGCGCCTCCTTAACAGCGACATTTGAACTCCAATCGTCACACTATTTATCTCAAGGGAAGTGAGGCGCTATCTGATGGTTCGCTGTAGATGCCTGCCGACCAATCATAATAGCAACCTACTACAGCGGGTAAAATTTGAAACAAAATCAGTCATTATATCGCAATGGAAGTGAGGCCTCATACTCATGTCGCTGGTGCAGCGCGACAATGACAATAGGCCTCACTTACAGCGGTAATTTGAAACCAAGTCGGGGGGGGGGGGGGGGGGGGGGGGGGGGGGGGGGGGGGGGGGGGGGGGGGGGGGGGGGGGGGGGGGGATGAGAATAGCGCCTCACTTACAGCGGTAAATTTGAGACTCAAAGTCGTCCATTATATCTCAATGGGAAGTGAGGCGCTATGCTCATTGGTCGCGTGGCTGCACACAGACCAATGAGCAATAGCGCCTCACTTCACTAATTGAAATAAAGTGGAGACTTTGATTCTCAAATTACCGCGGAAGTGAGGCGCTATTCTCATTGGTCGCTGTGTGGTGGCGCCGACCAATGAGAATAGCGCCTCCACAGCGGTAAATTTGAAACTCAAAGTCGTCCATTATATCTCAATGGGAAGTGAGGCGCTATTCTCATTGGTCGCTGTGTGCTGGCGCCGACCAATGAGAATAGCGCCTCACTTACAGCGGTAAATTTGAAACTCAAAATCCTCCATTATATCTCAATGGGAAGTGAGGCTGTCACGCTGGGAGTGGGGAAGACACCCAGCGTAGGATAACGACGGGGGGGGGAATAAGGAGTCCCTAACGCTAAGGGCACAAGAAGGAGACGGTGACCCCTAGACTTCCTAGAGCTGACCCTGTCTGCCCTGACGTCCCTATACAGTCTCCTCAACTGTCGCCGACCACGAACCTCGTCCCTCTCTGATCCTAGCACTATCTTATCTAAGGATCAGATGGAGAGGTTCACTAGAACCCTCCACTATCAACTAAAGACAAACACCAGGGAAGACAGACATTTGGGAAAAAGAAACACTTATCTGACAGCAGAACTCAGCAACCTCCACAACCTCAGCCTCTGCTGGAGCAAGGATAATGAGTGCACAAGGAACTATCACCTGCACCGAGGAAGGGTAATGAACCTCCTTATAAAGGTGGAAGGAATCTGCTGGGTCCTAGTGACCTACAATATTGGTGGATAAAACCAGACCGAGCACAAGACCTCCACAGCCGTCCCCCCATAACAGCGCGATCCCATCACACCCTTTCTCCATCTACACAGAAGGTAAATGCCCCTGAAAGAGACGGACCATCCTCCACCATTATGGCTGGTGGGCCACACGCTGGGATCGTCTGCGCGTGGCCTCCACCCTGTCATCCGTGTCACCCGTGACAGTACCCCCCCTCCTACGAGTGGCCCCCGGACACTCAGGACCAGGCTTATCCGGATGGGAACGGTGAAAAGCGCGGATCAGCCTCGCGGCGGACACCTCCGACGCCGGCACCCACATCCGCTCCTCAGGACCGTACCCCCTCCAGTGCACCAGATACTGAAGAGAACGGCGCAACATGCGAGAATCAACCACCCTCGAGATCTCGAATTCCAGATTCCCCGCCACACAGATGGGCTCAGGAGGCAAAGGAGATGGGTTAGACGACGGCACATACGGCTTGAGGAGCGACCTGTGAAACACATCGTGAATCTTAAGAGCAGGAGGCAACGCGAGACGAAACGCCACGGGATTGATAACGGCGGTTATCCTATAGGGGCCAATAAACCTGGGCCCCAACTTCCAAGAGGGCACCTTCAACTTCACATTCTTGGTAGATAACCACACGTAGTCATTCACACATAGGTCCGGACCTGGTGCACGCTTCCTGTCAGCCATACGTTTGTACCTGTCACCCAAGAGCTTCAAGCTACGCTGTACACCCCGCCAAACCGAGGAGAGGGACGAGGTAAAACGGTCCTCCTCCGGAACTCCGGAAGGACTCGTACCACTAAAAGTACCAAACTGAGGATGAAACCCATATGCACCGAAGAACGGTGACTTGCCAGTGGACTCCTGAAGACGATTATTAAGGGCAAATTCGGCCAAGGGCAAATAACTTGCCCAAGTCTCCTGATGATCAGAGACAAAACACCTCAGGTAAGTCTCCAAATTCTGATTCACACGTTCGGTTTGACCATTGGACTGAGGATGAAAAGCAGAAGAAAAGGACAACGTAATCCCCAAACGTGTACAAAAAGCCTTCCAAAATTTGGAGACGAACTGAGTACGGCGATCAGAAACCACATCGGAGGGAACCCCATGCAGCTTCACGATTTCACTTACAAACACCTGTGCCAGAGTCCGAGCATTAGGAAGTGCGGGCAGTGCCAGAAAGCGAACCATCTTACTGAATCTATCTACTACTACCAGTACCACCGTCTTGCCCGCAGACGCTGGAAGATCGGTGATAAAATCCATTGACAAATGTGTCCATGGCCTCTCAGGAATAGTCAATGGCACGAGAGACCCAGACGGACGGGTATGCGGAACCTTAGCACGTGCACACACACCACAGGCGGATACGAATTCCGCTACGTCCTTCCTCAACCCCGGCCACCAAAAGCGACGAGACAAGAGATCGAAAGTGGCCCTACCGCCCGGATGCCCCGCCAGTACAGAGTCGTGATGCTCCGACAACACCCTGAGACGCAAAGAGAACGGCACAAAAAGCCTCCCAGAAGGACAGGAGGCCGGGGCGCTCCCCTGAACCTTCAACACCTCCCCCTCTAGATCAGGGCAAAGAGCAGAAACAACCACCCCCTCCTGCAAGATGGGGACGGGACTCTCACGAGTACTACCACCCGGAAAACTACGTGATAATGCATCCGCCTTCACATTCTGAACCCCCGGACGGTAGGTGACGGTAAAATTAAATCGCGTGAAAAACAAAGACCACCTGGCCTGCCGGGGATTGAGACGCCTGGCGGACTCAAGGTAGGACAGGTTCTTATGGTCGGTAATAACCGTGACGGGATGGACAGCCCCCTCCAGCCAGTGCCGCCATTCCTCAAAAGCCAACTTAATAGCCAATAGCTCCCTATTGCCCACATCATAATTCCTCTCGGCCGACGACAACTTCTTGGAGAAGAACGCACAGGGCACCCATCTCCCAGGCGAAGGGCCCTGCGACAACACAGCCCCCACCCCCACCTCAGACGCATCCACCTCCACAACGAAGGGCCGAGAAAGATCGGGCTGACAAAGGACAGGCGCGGAAACAAAACAACGCTTCAGGGAGGAGAAAGCCTGGCTAGCAGAATCAGACCACTCAGAAAAATCCGTCCCCTTCCTAGTCATGTCCGTAAGAGGCGTCACTAGTACCGAATAGTTCTTAATAAATTTACGGTAAAAATTGGTAAACCCCAAAAAACGTTGCAATGCCCGTAGATTGTCCGGCCGTTCCCAGTCCAGCACCGCCCGGACCTTTTCCGGATCCATCCGGAAACCCAACGGCGACAAGAGGTACCCCAAAAAACGAACCTCCTGAACGGCGAAAACACATTTCTCGAGTTTGGCATACAGTTTGTTGTCCCGTAAGACCTGCAACACCTGTTTGACATGGGACTGATGCGTCTCCATATCGGGAGAATAGATTAAGATATCGTCCAAGTAAACAACTACAAATCTACCCACCAAATGATGGAAAATATCATTGACAAAATGTTGGAAAACCGCAGGGGCGTTAGTGAGCCCGAACGGCATCACGAGACTTTCAAAATGGCCGTCCGGGGTATTAAATGCAGTTTTCCATTCATCCCCCTCTCTGACCCTAATCAGGTTGTAGGCCCCCCTCAAATCCAACTTGGAGAACCATTTAGCACCCACAACCTGACTAAACAAATCAGGGATGAGAGGGAGGGGGTATGGATCACGGACAGTAATCCGATTCAATTCCCGAAAATCCAAACAAGGACGGAGGCCCCCATCTTTTTTTTTCACAAAAAAGAAACCAGCCGCAACCGGCGACGTGGAGGGCCTAATGTGACCCTTCTCTAGACTTTCAGAAATGAAATCCTTCATTGCTTGTCTTTCGGGACCAGATATAGTAAACATCCTAGCTTTGGGCAGTTTAGCTCCGGAACGAGGTTGATAGGGCAATCATATGCCCGATGAGGGGGCAAGTCTCGGCACCCCTTCTCTGAGAACACATCCTCATACTCCGATAGGAATGGGGGCAGAGATTTAGCAGATACTACCGAAAAGGATGTAGCCAAACAATTCTCCGAACAAAAATCACTCCATTCCACAATGTCTTTGGACTGCCAATCCACTACGGGATTATGTTTAATCAACCACGGCAAGCCCAGGACAATGGGAGCGGGGAGACCGTCTAAGACATAGCAAGATAACGTCTCCTGATGTTGGGATCCAACCGTTAACTTAATGTTATGTACGATATGTGTGAGACTACCCTGAGCCAGAGGTGCTGAGTCGATGGCATAGATACGGATGGGGCGAGACAATAAACAGCGGTTAAGCCCATGAGCGTGTACAAAACGAGCATCCACCATGCTGACCCCCGCACCACTGTCCACAAACACAGAAATGCCCTCCGTTTTGCTCCCTAGCGCCACCTCTGCACTCAGGAGAAAATGGGAAGTACAAACGGAGGATACACACACCTCCCGCTCGACTACCCCCACACCCCCCATAGACACATGAGGTCCCGGCACCCCAGTCCGCTTAGGAGCGTAGGGACAGGCCCCGATAAAATGGTCTCCTTTCCCACAGAAAAAACAGACCCCCTTCCCCCTGCCCCGGGGGGCACCGGAGGAGAGCCTCGAGGCCGCCGCTCCTCCCAGTTGCATAGGTTCCTCCCCCCTCGGGAGACCTGACTCGCCCTCCGAGTGACCACCCGGCAACAAGGAACCACCACGAGAAGGGCTCCCAGTTGCAGGAGGTCTACCCCTCCGCTCCTGGAGGCGTCTGTCCATGCGAATAGCCAACGACATAGCTGCCTCCAGGGACGGAGGGGTCTCATACACTGCCAGGGCATCCTTCAGTCTTTCCGAAAGGCCCTGGCAAAAATGACTCCTGAGAGCCGGATCGTTCCACTTCGTGTCCATAGCCCACCTGCGGAACTCAGAACAATATGATTCCGCCGACCGAGTCCCCTGGTGGAGATGGCGCAATTTGGATTCAGCCAATGAGACACGGTCCGGGTCATCATATATGAGGCCTAAGGCGTCAAAAAATCCATCCACAGACTGGAGACAAGTAGAGTCCTGTGGCAGAGAGAAAGCCCAGGATTGGGGATCCCCCTGCAGCAATGATATAATAATTCCTACCCGCTGCTGCTCGTCACCAGTGGAATACGGCCTAAGCCTGAAGTATAATTTACAGGCCTCTTTAAACACAGTAAATTTATCTCTGCCTCCCGAAAACCTGTCAGGGAGGGCAACCTTAGGTTCCGGTCTGGCCGGACCCACTGCTTGATTTCCCAAGACACCATTTTGTGGTTGTGGTCCCTGTAGAGCCGACCGAAGGTCCGCAACCTCCAAAGACAAGGTCTGCAGCTGCTGGGCCAAAGCAGACACAGGATCCATAAGGAAAGGAAGAAAAATCGAATCCTCCCCTTCCTTCACTTACAGTTACGGCAGGTGATAATGTCACGCTGGGAGTGGGGAAGACACCCAGCGTAGGATAACGACGGGGGGGGAATAAGGAGTCCCTAACGCTAAGGGCACAAGAAGGAGACGGTGACCCCTAGACTTCCTAGAGCTGACCCTGTCTGCCCTGACGTCCCTATACAGTCTCCTCAACTGTCGCCGACCACGAACCTCGTCCCTCTCTGATCCTAGCACTATCTTATCTAAGGATCAGATGGAGAGGTTCACTAGACCCCTCCACTATCAACTAAAGACAAACACCAGGGAAGACAGACATTTGGGAAAAAGAAACACTTATCTGACAGCAGAACTCAGCAACCTCCACAACCTCAGCCTCTGCTGGAGCAAGGATAATGAGTGCACAAGGAACTATCACCTGCACCGAGGAAGGGTAATGAACCTCCTTATAAAGGTGGAAGGAATCTGCTGGGTCCTAGTGACCTACAATATTGGTGGATAAAACCAGACCGAGCACAAGACCTCCACAGCCGTCCCCCCATAACAGCGCGATCCCATCACACCCTTTCTCCATCTACACAGAAGGTAAATGCCCCTGAAAGAGACGGACCATCCTCCACCATTATGGCTGGTGGGCCACACGCTGGGATCGTCTGCGCGTGGCCTCCACCCTGTCATCCGTGTCACCCGTGACAGAGGCGCTATTCTCATTGGTCGCTGTGTGCTGGCGCCGACCAATGAGAATAGCTCCTCACTTACAGCGGTAAATTTGAAACTCAAAGTCGTCCATTATATCTCAATGGGAAGTGAGGCGCTATTCTGATTGGTCGCTGTGTGCTGGCGCCGACCAATGAGAATAGCTCCTAACTTACAGCGGTAAATTTGAAACTCAAAGTCGTCCATTATATCTCAATGGGAAGTGAGGCGCTATTCTCATTGGTCGCTGTGTGCTGGCGCCGACCAATGAGAATAGCGCCTCACAGCGGTAAATTTGAAACTCAAAGTCCTCCATTATATCTCAATGGAAAGTGAGGCGCTATTCTCATTGGTCGCTGTGTGCTGGCGCCGACCAATGAGAATAGCGCCTCACTTACAGCGGTAAATTTGACACTCAAAGTCGTCCATTATATCTCAATGGGAAGTGAGGCGCTATTTTGATTGGTCGCTGTGTGCTGGCGCCGACCAATGAGAATAGCTCCTCACTTACAGCGGTAAATTTGAAACTCAAAGTCGTCCATTATATCTCAATGGGAAGTGAGGCGCTATTCTCATTGGTCGCTGTGTGCTGGCGCCGACCAATGAGAATAGCGCCTCACTTACAGCGGTAAATTTGAAACTCAAAGTCCTCCATTATATCTCAATGGGAAGTGAGGCGCTATTCTCATTGGTCGCTGTGTGCTGGCGCCGACCAATGAGAATAGCGCCTCACTTACAGCGGTAAATTTGAAACTCAAAGTCCTCCATTATATCTCAATGGGAAGTGAGGCGCTATTCTCATTGGTCGCTGTGTGCTGGCGCCGACCAATGACAATAGCACCTCACTTACAGCGGTAAATTTGAAACTCAAAGTCGTCCATTATATCTCAATGGGAAGTGAGGCGCTATTCTCATTGGTCGCTGTGTGCTGGCGCCGACCAATGACAATAGCGCCTCACTTACAGCGGTAAATTTGAAACTCAAAGTCGTCCATTATATCTCAATGGGAAGTGAGGCGCTATTCTCATTGGTCGCTGTGTGGTGGCGCCGACCAATGAGAGTAGCGCCTCACAGCGGTAAATTTAAAACTCAAAGTCGTCCATTATATCTCAATGAGAAGTGAGGCGTTCTTCTCATTGGTCGCTGTGTGCTGGCGCCGATCAATGAGAATAGCGCCTCACTTACAGCGGTAAATTTGAAACTCAAAGTCGTCCATTATATCTCAATGGGAAGTGAGGCGCTAGTCTCATTGGTCGCTGTGTGCTGGCGCCGACCAATGAGAATAGCGCCTCACTTACAGCGGTAAATTTGACACTCAAAGTCGTCCATTATATCTCAATGGGTAGTGAGGCGCTATTCTCGTTGGTCGCTGTGTGCTGGCGCCGACCAATGAGAATAGCGCCTCACTTACAGCGGTAAATTTGAAACTCAAAGTCGTCCATTATATCTCCATGGGAAGTGAGGCGCTATTCTGATTGGTCGCTGTGTGCTGGCGCCGACCAATGAGAATAGCTCCTCACTTACAGCGGTAAATTTGAAACTCAAAGTCGTCCATTATATCTCAATGGGAAGTGAGGCGCTATTCTCATTGGTCGCTGTGTGCTGGCGCCGACCAATGAGAATAGCGCCTCACTTACAGCGGTAAATTTGAAACTCAAAGTCGTCCATTATATCTCAATGGGAAGTGAGGCGCTATTCTGATTGGTCGCTGTGTGCTGGCGCCGACCAATGAGAATAGCTCCTCACTTACAGCGGTAAATTTGAAACTCAAAGTCGTCCATTATATCTCAATGGGAAGTGAGGCGCTATTCTCATTGGTCGCTGTGTGCTGGCGCCGACCAATGAGAATAGCGCCTCACTTACAGCGGTAAATTTGACACTCAAAGTTGTCCATTATATCTCAATGGGTAGTGAGGCGCTATTCTCGTTGGTCGCTGTGTGCTGGCGCCGACCAATGAGAATAGCGCTGACTTACAGCGGTAAATTTGAAACTCAAAGTCGTCCATTATATCTCAATGGGAAGTGAGGCGCTATTCTGATTGGTCGCTGTGTGCTGGCGCCGACCAATGAGAATAGCTCCTCACTTACAGCGGTAAATTTTAAACTCAAAGTCGTCCATTATATCTCAATGGGAAGTGAGGCGCTATTCTCATTGGTCGCTGTGTGCTGGCGCCGACCAATGAGAATAGCGCCTCACTTACAGCGGTAAATTTGAAACTCAAAGTCGTCCATTATATCTCAATGGGAAGTGAGGCGCTATTCTGATTGGTCGCTGTGTGCTGGCGCCGACCAATGAGAATAGCTCCTCACTTACAGCGGTAAATTTGAAACTCAAAGTCGTCCATTATATCTCAATGGGAAGTGAGGCGCTATTCTCATTGGTCGCTGTGTGCTGGCGCCGACCAATGACAATAGCGCCTCACTTACAGCAGTAAATTTGAAACTCAAAGTCGTCCATTATATCTCAATGGGAAGTGAGGCGCTATTCTCATTGGTCGCTGTGTGGTGGCGCCGACCAATGAGAATAGCGCCTCACAGCGGTAAATTTGAAACTCAAAGTCGTCCATTATATCTCAATGGGAAGTGAGGCGCTATTCTCATTGGTCGCTGTGTGCTGGCGCCGACCAATGAGAAATAGCGCCTCACTTACAGCGGTAAATTTGAAACTCAAAATCCTCCATTATATCTCAATGGGAAGTGAGGCGCTATTCTCATTGGTTGCTGTGTGCTGGCGCCGACCAATGAGAATAGCGCCTCACTTACAGCGGTAAATTTGAGACTCAAAGTCGTCCATTATATCTCAATGGGAAGTGAGGCGCTATGCTCATTGGTCGGCGCCAGCACACAGCGACCAATGAGCATAGCGCCTCACTTCCCATTGAGATATAATGGAGGACTTTGAGTTTCAAATTTACCGCTGTAAGTGAGGCGCTATTCTCATTGGTCGGTGCCAGCACACAGCAACCAATGAGAATAGCGCCTCACTTCCCATTGAGATATAATGGAGGACTTTGAGTTTCAAATTTACCGCTGTAAGTGAGGCGCTATTCTCATTGGTCGGCGCCAGCACACAGCGACCAATGAGAATAGCGCCTCACTTCACATTGAGATACACAGCGGTCTTTAGAGCTGTGCATGGCCGGGCCCTTGGCTCTATTTTCGGCCACGGCGCTCGGCTCTCGTCGGTCGTCGCCGGGGCGGGAGACTCACAATGGACCTACGTGGCAGAGTTACCGCGGCTGCAACGACTCACCACCCGGGAGACAACTGGCTCTCGCCGCGATCCTCCCGCATAGGGCGGCCATCTTGGTCCACACTATGCGGGTGGAGCTGGCCGAATATCCGACCACAACACTACGGAAGTGGCTTTGGGTTTGGCCGGAAGTGGCTTCGGGCTTTATATAATAGATATGGGGGGCTTTCCCCTAGCCAGGCTCACTATCATCCTCCCTGCCTTGATCCATGCCTGTATAGATTTGCCTCCTATAGTGACCTCCCAAACTGTTCCCTCTTGTTGGCCCACTCATCAAACTCTGCTTTTGCCTCCTTCCACACCATTTTCATCTGCGGTGACTGATTTGATAGGTAAGCGGTGTAAGATGTTCTAACTAAATTACTCGCCCTCTGGAATTGGGAGTTAGTTTTTTTCTTCATGGTGTCCGTGTAAGTGATAATTTTTCTCCTGAGGACCACCTTAGCTGTTTCCCAATAGAGGGTATGGTTCCCTTCCTGCCCCATGTTGTCCTTATAGAATTTGGTCCACCATTCTGTCAACAATTTTATAAGTCCTGGTCACTCTGCAAAAAGTTGGGGAAACTCCACATGACATCTGTTCCTCTTGGGAACATGTCCTTCAAATCTAACGGGCTATGATCATAGATTACCAAATCACCTATTTCGGTGTTACCCTCCAGGCCCGGCGCCAGCACCAGGCATACGCAGGCAGGTGTCGGGGCCCTGAAGAAGTGAGAGGGCCCACTCACTGTCTGTGAGTGGAAGTAGTGAGGAGACCCACTCACAGAAAGCTGCCCTCTTTCCCTCTCTCTCTTCCTCTGCACTGATCTAAGTGATCGGTACACAGCAGGAGAGGAAGCTTACCAGGAGCTAAATGGAGGCTGCAGGACCTTCCAGTTCCAGTCATGTGACTGGTCACATGACCGAAATCAAGTTCCTGGAAGAAACTGCTTCTGCTTAACTTGTACAGCCTTTGTGCAGCTCCCAGTGGCTCCTCTTCCTGCTCTGCACCGATCAAGATCATCTAAATGTGGTAATATGTGTGTGTGTATCTGTATATGTGTGTATCTATATCTGTATATGTATGTGTTTATATCTGTATATGTGGGTATCTATATCTGTTGGTGTGTGTATCTATATATGCGTCTGTATGTGTGTGTGTCTCTGTGTGTATCTACATCTGTTTGTGTGTGTGTCTGTATGTGTATCTATATCTGTATGTGATTTGAAAAAAATTCTTGCAGCACACAGCTACTACCAATGATGTACAAATGCTATAAGCTATATGTATATGAGGACAAAGTTTAAAAACTTACGTTTTTTTCAAAAAACTCAAAAATTCTCATTTTTTATTTCTGAAGTTCTTAGTACAAACATTGGCCAATGTCTGCTTGCTCATCAACTGCGACAAAGTGACTTCAGGTCTGATGAGTCCTACTTTGATATCCCTATCCTCCTTGTCCACCCCCCACTTCTCAGTGGGCAGACTCCATCTAGACCCTCGATCACCTGTAGGTTAATGAGGGTGCACATTGCAGCAAGGAGCCTGCAACTCCATATATTAAATAACAAGAAAAAAAACTGCACAGCACTCACAGACTAGTGTGAACTGGTGCAAGCAAAGACGCAGGGTCAAATAATTTGAAAAAATTCTTGCAGCACACAGCTACTACCAATGATGTACAAATGCTATAAGCTATATGTATATGAGGACAAAGTTTAAAAACTTACGTTTTTTTCAAAAAACTCAAAAATTCTAATTTTTTATTTCTGAAGTTCTTAGTACAAACATTGGCCAATGTCTGCTTGCTCATCAACTGCGACAAAGTGACTTCAGGTCTGATGAGTCCTACTCTGATATCCCTATCCTCCTTGTCCACCCCCCACTTCTCAGTGGGCAGACTCCATCTAGACCCTCGATCACCTGTAGGTTAATGAGGGTGCACATTGCAGCAAGGAGCCTGCAACTCCATATATTAAATAACAAGAAAAAAACTGCACAGCACTCACAGACTAGTGTGAACTGGTGCAAGCAAAGACGCAGGGTCAAATAATTTGAAAAAAATTCTTGCAGCACACAGCTACTACCAATGGAGTTGCAGGCTCCTTGCTGCAATGTGCACCCTCATTAACCTACAGGTGATCGAGGGTCTAGATGGAGTCTGCCCACTGAGAAGTGGGGGGTGGACAAGGAGGATAGGGATATCAGAGTAGGACTCATCAGACCTGAAGTCACTTTGTCGCAGTTGATGAGCAAGCAGACATTGGCCAATGTTTGTACTAAGAACTTCAGAAATAAAAAATTAGAATTTTTGAGTTTTTTGAAAAAAACGTAAGTTTTTAAACTTTGTCCTCATATACATATAGCTTATAGCATTTGTACATCATTGGTAGTAGCTGTGTGCTGCAAGAATTTTTTTCAAATTATTTGACCCTGCGTCTTTGCTTGCACCAGTTCACACTAGTCTGTGAGTGCTGTGCAGTTTTTTTCTTGTTATTTAATATATGGAGTTGCAGGCTCCTTGCTGCAATGTGCACCCTCATTAACCTACAGGTGATCGAGGGTCTAGATGGAGTCTGCCCACTGAGAAGTGGGGGGTGGACAAGGAGGATAGGGATATCAGAGTAGGACTCATCAGACCTGAAGTCACTTTGTCGCAGTTGATGAGCAAGCAGACATTGGCCAATGTTTGTACTAAGAACTTCAGAAATAAAAAATTAGAATTTTTGAGTTTTTTGAAAAAAACGTAAGTTTTTAAACTTTGTCCTCATATACATATAGCTTATAGCATTTGTACATCATTGGTAGTAGCTGTGTGCTGCAAGAATTTTTTTCAAATTATTTGACCCTGCGTCTTTGCTTGCACCAGTTCACACTAGTCTGTGAGTGCTGTGCAGTTTTTTTCTTGTTATATCTGTATGTGTGTGTATATGTATGTGTGTACAGTTGTGGCCAAAAGTATTGACACCTCTGCAATTCTGTCAGATAATACTCAGTTTCTTCCTGAAAATGATTGCAATCACAAACTCTTTGGTATTATTATCTTCATTTAATTTGTCTTCAATGAAAAAACACAAAAAAAATTGGATATAATTCCACACCAAACATAAAAAAGGGGGTGAACAAAAGTATTGGCACTGTTAGAAAAATTATGTGATGCTTCTCTAATTTGTGTAATTAACGTACCTGTGGCACCTAACAGGTGTTGGCAATAACTAAATCACACCTGCAGCCAGTTAACATAGAATAAAGTTGGCTCAAACTCTGTCCTGTGTCCTTGTGTGTACCACATTGAGCATGTAGAAAAGAAAGAAGACTAAAGAACTGTCTGAGTACTTGAGAAACCAAATTGTGAGGAAGCATGAGCAATCTCAAGGCTACAAGTCCATCTCCAAAGACCTAAATGTTCCTGTGTCTACCGTGCGCAGTGTCATCAAGAAGTTTAAAGCCCATGGCACTGTGGCTAACCTCCCTAGATGTGGACGGAAAAGAAAAATTGACGAGAGATTTCAATGCAAGATTGTGCGGATGGTGGATAAAGAACCTCGACTAATATCCAAATAAGTTCAAGGTGTCCTGCAGTCCAAGGGTACAACAGTGTCAACCCGTACTCAGTGTTTGAATGAAAAGGGACTGTATGGTAGGATACCCAGGAAGACCCCAATTCTTACCCCAAGACATAAAAAAGCCAGGCTGGAGTTTGCCAAAACTTACCTGACAAAGCCTAAACATTTTGGAAGAATGTTCTCTGGTCAGATGATACAAAAGTAGAGCTTTTTGGGCAAAGGCATCAACATAGAGTTTACAGGAGAAAAAAAGAGGCATTCAAAGAAAAGAACACGGTCCCTACAGTCAAACATGGCGGATGTTCCCTGATGTTTTGGGGTTGCTTTGTTGCCTCTGGCACTGGACTGCTTGACCGTGTGCATGGCATTATGAAGTCTGAAGACTACCAACAAATTTTGCAGCGTAATGTGGGGCACAGTGTGAGAAAGCTGGGTCTCCCACAGAGGTCATGGGTCTTCCAACAGGACAATGACCCAAAACACACTTCAAAAAGCACTAGAAAATGGTTTGAGAGAAAGCACTGGAGACTTTTAAGGTGGCCAGCAATGAGTCCATACCTGAATCCCATAGAACACCTGTGGAGAGATCTAAAAATGGCAGTTTGGAGAAGGCACCCTTCAAATATCAGGGACCTGGGGCAGTTTGCCAAAGAAGAATGGTCTAAACTTCCAGCAGAGCATTGTAAGAAACTCATTGATGGTTACCGGAAGCGGTTGATCGCAGTTATTTTAGCTAAAGGTTGCGCAACCAAGTATTAGGTTGAGGGTGCCAATACTTTTGTCTGGCCCATTTTTGGAGTTTTGTGTGAAATTATCAATGTTTTGCTTTTTGATTCATTCTCTTTTGTGTTTTTTCAACTGTACATCTGTATCTGTATGTGCATGTAACAGAGCTGTGTGTGTTTGTATGTGCATGTAGCAGAGCTGTGTGTGTATCTGTATGTACATAATTGTCCATGTACCAGAGCTGCGTGTGTATCTGTATGTGCATGTATTGTGCATGCAGCAGAGCTGTGTGTGTTTGTATGTGCATGTAACAGAGCTGTGTGTATCTGTATGTACATGTATGGTACACGTGAGCAGAGCTGTGTGTGTTTGTACATGTAAGAGAGCTATGTGTGTTTGTATGTGCATGTAATGCACATATAGCAGAGCTGGATATGTAGTGTCCATTGTCACGATTAGCTTAGTCAGGACCTGCAGCTCTCTGGCGCCCCCTTAGCCTGCTGGCCAAATCCGGTATTGCCAGAGGATAAGAAAGGAGCCTAGCTGCCCTAATTTATGTTGTCTACTGCGGCACGTGATGTGACAGGATGTATATATACCCCCAGTTCCTGCCAGGAACGTATATATACCTCGATCCAGTCACCCTCAGGCCTACAATATCACATAAATACAAAAACTTTATGCTGCCACCACCGATCTTCCAAGGTAGCCCGGGTACCTGTATGATAGCGTAAAAAACGAGCAGGGAGGTCGTGAGAGCTCGTTCATAGGACAAGGAGATCGAGACTAGTAAATTATAATATTTTACTCCCAAAAGAGGCAGTGCTTATTTATAAAAGATTTACAAGATATTACATAAGAGACAATTTACATGTATGAATAAAACAGTTATAAAAATAAAAGGAATAAAGTAAGAAAAGTTCAGACCTGGTCACGCATGGTAAACTTAGTTGTGTGGGGGGGCCTCTCCCCGGAAAGGTAGGATTCCTTCAGACAGCTGGGATGTTGTTAGCTATCTCGGCCCAGGTTGGAATGACCCAAAAATGCCTTCTTTGCTTTTATTAAAGCCGGGCAATCTGTGACCCCCACCGCTTAGGGTGATCCCTCCTCCCCGGGGAGGATCCTCAAAGACCTCCTCTCTCATCATGCTTAATAAATCCCCATTCTTCATATCTGGGGATGGGTGGGCTCACAATTATGATCTATAACTCATATTTCATGTCATGTAATTCTGAGAAGTTTGATACCAAATATGACCTGCTTATGATGTCCAGAATGGCAGCAATCTATTCCCAGGTTCCTGAACATTGTATAACTGTACAAAACACATAATTAAATGCGCAATCCGATGAATAATCTAAAAATATGTATTATGTGTTTGTGGCATGAAAGGATCTTCTTAAATTCGATATAGAAAACACTGTAAGTTTGAACAAAGGATCTTTAGCAGAGACAGAACTGGTTCAGACCTGTGCACATCTCTACTCCCCTGAAAGGTATTTACGATCCGTCGTAAATGGCTTAGGCTGGGGGAAGGCTGGAATTGGATCTAGGTGCTACTCACAAACTCAAAAAGGGAGGGGAGATGGGGGAGCTAGATGTGGCTGACTCTTCAGCATCTTAAAATCATGATCAATATTCAGCCATTCATGACATCCATGTAGCAGAGTCATGTGTGTATTTGTATGTGTAGTGTTAATGCAGCAGACCTACGTCTGTCTGTGCATGTATTGGGCATGTACCAATGCTGTGTGTGTGTATAATATGTGTAGTGTGCATGTAGCAGAGCTGTGTGTCTACATATGCATGTAGCAGAACCATCTATGTCTATGGGCTTCTAGCAGAGCTGTGTGTGTCATATATCATATGCAGAAAGACATATAGAATTATTTCCTTCATACTCTAACCTTGTACCGTACATTAAGATTAGCGCAAATGACCCCTCCCTTTTACACCGCCGGGGAAGCTTCATTTAATAGGAAGAAATGTTTTTTTACCTTCTCCTGTCTTTGCAGCTTAAGGGCAAATGTTCAGCAGCTGGGCGGGGGAGGAGGGGAAGGGGCGGGGATGGAGTGTAAAAGGGGCCCATTGAGACTCTTTAGCCCCGGGCCCACAAAAAATGGAGCTGGCCCTGTCCCCCACCCTCTGCAGTAGATTCTCCCTCACTAACAGCAGGTCTATGCGTGACCATGTTTCAAGCAGATGAGAGAAATGTGTGAATTGTGTCTCCACTGGGTGTTGTAGTCTCTACACATCCCTCAGTGCTAGGTCTGTGGTGAAATCTTCCGATACTGTGGCCCTCTGCCGAGTTCCAGTCATCTGGTCAGGTCACTGCGTTCTCAACTACCCCTGCTCCTATCTTCCACCTCTGACATGACCATGTTGAGGTCCCCGCCCAGGATTAGATTGTGCTCTGTGTCCTTCATTATTTTGGTGTGTACGGTTCTAAAAAAGTCGCCTTGCGACGTGTTAGGTGCGTACACCTTATGGATGCTAAGTGTTCCTCCCGGTGTTTCTAAGACTACATCTAAGTCTATCTTATTGTTGAATACTCCTTTGGGCTTTTGGTAAAGGTAATCTTTCCACAGATTTTTAGTGATCCATCTTAAAGCAGCATAATGTAGGGGCAGAGTAACTGATGCCAGCAATCTGTCACTTAATGGGCAGCATGCTGAAGTTTTGCGAAAACCACAATTTTATCTTCTGCAGATCTAACAATTCTCTGAAAGCTGAGCTCTTTGTAATTACATCCACAGAACTGATTTCTGTGTATACTGCATAGGTAGAAAGCTGCCTATCAATTGTGGGGATGGGGTTATACAAAGCTCATGAATATGGAAGACTACATGGCAGCAGGTCTGCTAGTAAATTTACAGCATATAATACTGTAAATGACACATCATTTGAATCAGACTTTCAGTCTTTACATTATTCTGCCCTCAGATTGAGTGGCATAACCCTGGTGGGGTGATGAATCAGCTTACAGCTCAAAGAAATCATGCAGTAATATGAGCAGCTATAGCACATAATGTAGTTGTAAGCAAGGAGCTACATTGCCATATTGTGGCAGGCACAGTCATCCAGATGGCTCATCATTACTGCTATGATGTTACAGGTAATGCTGTCCACACCTGGCAAGGGCTGAGGCCTCCCTGCTGTACTGTTGTGCTTGTGAGCCCTGGCTGCTAGAAGCTAGGCTTAGGTCTCCTTCTCACTCTGTGTCTTCGCCGTATTACAGGCGGCTTGAGCTCTCTCTGGGTAACTTTCTCTCTTCTCTATCTCTCCCGAGCTCACTAATGTGGCTGTGTCTCCTGGCCTTTCTGGGTGGACGAGTAACTTGAAATCATCCGCCCTCCGGTTTTAGTTGCTGGGTATAAAGTCCCTGGGGACCTCGGATGCCGGTGTCTGTACTCCACTAGGTACAGAGGCAAGCTGGCACCGCTCCACTCCTTGCACCTTTCCTCCAATTTCTCAGACCCTTTCCGCGGGTCACCCACACTGGATAGTCAGTCACCTAGGACGAGCCTAGTGCGGCTCTCGTCTCTAGGATGTCTTCCACAGTCCTCCCAGGAACTGAACTGTCTGACCCGCCCCCATACCAGAATTGATAGGGGATTTGCCCTACTTTATAGCTCCCCCTTCTGGCTTGGTGTTGGGAAGATGTTGTGTGCGTGTGTATGTTTTACCTTAGGTGGGTGCCTTCTCCTGCCTCCAAGCCCCAGCATTGTGGCAACCAGACCCTTGGTTAAATTCAGTACTCCTGGACTGAGGAAACACATTGTTAACATGCAAAAACATAACAATGACAATAATTAATGAACAGAGTCTAAAAATAAAAATTACAAAAATAGATGAAAAAGCAATCACTTTGGTGGTCCTTCCACCATTGGCTGATAAATGATATTTACAAGAAGTCTTTGCCACACCCAGTCCAGTGGCTAATGGTCCATTCTTAAAGTTAATAAAAGTCCAAGAAAACTCAAAAGTTCATACAGTAAAGTGTTTGTAGGCTTGTACGCTTGGCAGTTGTTTTGTTGCATAAGAAAACACATATTTACAAACATATTTACAGTTTAAACCTGAGCACCTTTCTCTGGCTAGTTATCCTTGTAAAGGGCTGGGATCTGGCCTAGATTGTACGTGTAGACCTACGTAATACAGGTATACTACTGCTCGTGGTTCTGCGCAGCATTGGTGTCTCTCTCAGGCTATCTGCCTCTGTAGTGTCAGCTACTACTGGAGTGTGTGCACTACTTACTGATGTTGGGGTTTCTGAGGTGGCAGCAGGTCACCTCTGACTCACCATGGGACTGACAGGCTCCCTAAAGCAAGGGGCTGGTTTTCTGTCTTCCAGTCATCTTCCTTCAGAGTTCTTGCAGTTACTGGCATGGGAAAGGGTACGCAGGGAATCACAGTGGCTCCTTTGATCTGAGTCCAAGTTTTGAAGAAGTCACCTAATACAGTGCGGACCATCTCTTAATGTACTGGTTTGGGTGTGGATACAATCAGGAGCCTGTCTTGGGTCTTCAGCTGCTCGGGCATCTTTTCAGGTGATCCCTGGAGATGGTGGCTGAGATTTCTCCCCCATCATTACTGATCATGCAAACTTTCTGTGGATCCAAGTTAGAAGGCATTACGGTATAGGGCTCTGCCTCCAACTGATCATCTAATTTATGAACTCACCATTTCCTCTTGAGGACCTGTTCTCCTGGTACTAGGGGGTCAGCTGTGGCATTCTGATTGTACAGCTTCTCTTGTTTCTCCCTCACCTGCGTTAGGTTCCTGACGATACCTCTGTTTGTGCTCGGTGTCATAGTCCATCTCAAGAAGGTTGTTTTCAGGGGTCAGAACCCCCATTTCCAGATCAACAGATAACTTGCCTGGTCTGGCTCTCATCAAAAAGGCGAGACTGAAGTTGGTGGAATTCACTGGGATGTTGTTATACAAGTCCACTAGATCTGGCAGTTTCGCTGGCCACATGTTCCTCTCTTCTAGTGGAAGTGTCTTCAGTAAATCCATCACTATTTGGTTCATTTTCTCGCATAAGCCATTTGTCTGGTACAGCGTGGTCCTGATCTTTTTACATCCATAGAGGCTACAGAACTCTTGAAACACTTCAGCCTCAAAGACTGGGCCTTGGTCTGTTAATACCCGGTCTGGGTAGCCGTGGTGTCTGCAGAAATGCATCTGGAAGGCTCGTGCTGCAGTCTTAGCAGTCAGGTCCTTTACGGGCACCACCACAGAGAGTAGTGGTCCACGATAGTGAGAGCATAGAAATAGCTAGACCGGCTTGGGGTTAAATTCACATGGTCCAAGGCTACTATCTCCAGGGTCTGTTTGGTGACAGTGGGTTGCAACAGGGCCCGCTGGCTGCCTCGATCTCTCCTACAAAAGCTGCAGGGGACGCAGTTTATACACCAGGACTCGATGGTTGTCCTCATACCAACCCAGTAGAACCTTTCATGTAATAAAACCTCCAGCTTCTTCCATTCTGTCATGGTAGGCCTCCAGGACCATCTGGGCATCTCTCCTCGGGACTATGATCTGGAAAGAAGATGGGAATGCAGGTGGGTCACGGTCTGCGCTGCTCCAGGCTCAAAAAACTCACCAAAGAGTCAAATTTTCCTTAAGCAGATTTCCAAGCTTTATTCTCCTTCCTCCAACGCGTTTCGGCGCCTATCCTGGCACCTTCATCAGGGATCCCTGATGAAGGTGCCAGGATAGGCGCCGAAACGCGTTGGAGGAAGGAGAATAAAGCTTGGAAATCTGCTTAAGGAAAATTTGACTCTTTGGTGAGTTTTTTGAGCCTGGAGCAGCAAAGACCGTGACACACCTGCATTCCCATCTTCTTTCCGGATTTCACCACTGGTCAGTGGTCGGTGGAGGTCTTGCAGCAGCTCTTGATTGCTTCACGCTTTCAAACCAGTTGTGGGGATCACAACTGCACCAGGTGAGTGGCTTCATTACACCACCCTGATTCACAGTGTCACTAGTGATAGGGCACTATTGCGCCTCTTGTCCCCCACCCCTTTTATATTTTCTACGGGACTATGATCTGACACACTAGCTCGTGGGTTCTAGGGTTGGTGTACCGCCTACCCTGCTTGCTAGAGTAGATGAATAATCTGCCTGTTTCTTTCCACAGTTGCTGCACCTCCACCGGGGCATCTGGTTCTAGGCGTGCATCAGGTTTCTGCAATAGCTGTTTGACCAAACTGATAGCAGGATCACTGTCCTATGTTTCTGCTCAGGTGTGATAGGGCAATGGATCTACACTGACTTCCTGTCCCCCAGATCTTTGAGCCTTCACTTTGTGGGAACATTGGGACACAGATTTACGATGGAATGCTGGCAACTCCACTATCTCCAGCTTCTCTGGGTCTTCGTCCCTGTCTGACAGATGGGGCATCCTGGACAGGGCATCGGCATAAGCATTCTTGTGCCCTACCCGGTACTTGATGGTAAAAGTGTAGTTGAGGAGCTATCCAGTGCTACTCCAGTGCACCCAGCTTGGTGGTTTCTAGGTGCGTCAGGGGGTTGTTATCCATGTAGATGGTGAATTTTGCAGCTGCCAGATAGTGCTTAAATCATTCTGTCACAGCCCACACAACGGCCAGGAACTCAAGCTTGAACGAGCTGTAGTTATCGGGTTCCTCTCCGTAGGCCTGAGCTTCCTGCTGGCATAGGCAATTACCCGTTCGTTGCCTCTCTGCACTTGGGATAACACGTCTCCCACTCCCACATGACTAGCGCAGGATCTCTTCTCCTGTCAGGGCTCTTTTCAGCTGCTTGAAGGAATCTTTTTCTCTGGCCTCCCATTTCACTGAGGGACTCTGGCCCCTAACCTTTTTGTCCTGGCTGACCAGGAAGTCTTGCAGCGGTGAGGCTATCTTGGTAAAACCCTTAGGGTACTGTCACACCTGGACATCTCACCGGCGATTCCACAGGCGACGCCGAGGCGTGGCCTGTCGCCGACGACATCGCCAATGCGTCGCCTAATGTAAATGGGCGACGGCGACACGTCTGAGTGGTCGCCTGGTTTCACATCAGAGCACTGAAACCATTCCGGTAGGCGTTTCAGGGCGTATTTACTAGCTCTGGCGGTCTGCATGGATTGGTGGCAACTCGAGCGTTACGATTGGTTGTCTTGTTCCTCGGCGCCATATTTGATGATGTCCAAAGGCATCTTAATCAGGAGCGTACATACTGTACATTGATGTCGCCTCTGTGTCTGCGGCTGTGTGTTAAAGTACAGAGATGTGCCTGCCACAAATGTGTGTTAACAAAACGCAATTGCCATTACATCCCAAACTAAAGGCTGCATGAGCGCTGTAGTGGCGGCCGTCCTGTATTACATGACGCACAAGCATACAGTACATACTGTAGCTCTTGCGGCGCTTCTGGGACCCCGTGAACATGTGACATGTCATGGATTTCATTAACATATTATGCACACCCATTGAGAAAGAAATGATAGGTGATCTATACATCCCATAACTGCAAACACACACATATCTCAGCACACACATACATTCAAGGCTCCAATATTTATTATCCAGGCCAACAAAGGAAGAGTGATTTTATTAGACAATGCAGTGGCAAAACAGACCTCACATAAAAGGGCTGTTCAAATTCACTGTACACATTAATCGTCACACGAGCGCCGTGTTGTGCATTCTTGGCAACGCCAATGCGTATAGCATTAATCCTCGACACATCACACGAGAGTTGTCCGAGCAGGGACACATTAAATAATGATTGGGTGTGTGTTTGGAACCAATCACACGTCTTCAAGGCGTCACACAACATTATGTTAACGCCTATCTCCGAGATGCAGCTCAATTTTACGCTCACATCGCTAATATGGTGGCTCTGTGTGACACGGAAGTGGCGACCAGCGACTTGATCGCCCCTGAGCCTAGGGCGACGCTCGGGCAATTTCCGGTCGGGTTGTCGCCCGAGCGTCGCCTAAGTTGTCGCCCCGTGTAAATGGGCGACGGCGACCTTAGGCGACAGGCAAATACGTGCGCGCGCGCACGTGCGTCGCCTGTGGAATCGCCGGTGAGATGTCCAGGTGTGAAGGTACCCTTAATAAACCTCCGGTAGTATCCTACTAGTCCCAGGAACTGACGCACTTCTTTGAGGGTATTGTGTCTCGGCCAGGTCTGAATGGCAGTTACCTTGTTGTGGTCTGCGGCCACGCCTTCTGCGCTCACTACGTGGCCCAGATACTGTACCTTTAGTTTGAAGAGGTGGCATTTGGATGGCTTGATCTTCATGCCAAACTTGGACAACACCTTGAAGACTTCCGCTACATGCTTTAGGTGGTCCTCATACGTCTTGGAGTACACGATGACATCATCAAGGTATAGCAGCACAGTCTCGAAGTTTCTATGCCCCAAGCAACACTCCATCAGCCTCTGGAACGTCCCGGGTGTATTGGAGAGCCCGAAGGGCATACAATTGAACTCTCAGAGACCCATCGGGGTGATGAAAGCAGTCTTTTCTCTGTCCGCCTCTGCCAGAGGGACCTGCCATTACCCACTGGTGAGATGTAGAGTGGAGAAATAGTTAGCGGTTCTCAATGCAGTTAATGACTCCTCTATCCTGGGTAATGGATAAACATGTTTGTGTGTAATGTGATGTGTCTGTCTATAGCCTACACACATCCTCATAGTTCCATCCTTCTTCTTTACCAGGACTAGTGGAGCTGCCCAGGGGCTACAACTATCCATTATCACCCCAGCTTCCTTCATCTCTCTCAACATTTCTTTTGCGCATTGGTAGTGGGCTGGTGGTATAGGCCTGTATCTTTCCTTGATGGGTGGATGGTCCCCTGTGGGTATACAATGCTGCACCCTTTTTACCTGCCCAAAGTTTAGTGGTTGTTTGCTGAAGACCTGCTCATATTCTCTGACCACCCAGTATACTCCATGCTTCTGATGTAAGGGGGTCGAGCTTGTGCCTACATGGAGCTTCTGGCACCAGTCCTCCAACTCCCCTTCTGGGCCGTTATCCTCAGCCGAGTCTGGTGAGTCCAAGGGCTCCACAGCTGTGATCGCATTGTTACTGACCGTGTACAGCTTGGCAATGGTAGCATACCGTGGCAGCTTGGCCAAATCCCCACAATTTAGAATGCGTACCGGTACCCCCCCCTGCGGACATCAACTACACCTCTAGCTGTCAAGATGGTGGACCTGTTGTCTGAATACACGGGCTCTACTAGCTCCTGGTAATCCTTCTCTCTGAGACCTATGGCCGCCCTACACCAAATCAACATTTCACTTCACGGAGGTATCACAATGGAGATTGGGTCACTTACTCTCAAGCTTCCGACTTCGCCTCCAGACAGCTCCACCTGCTGTCTCTGCATCAGGGCCTGTATCTCTTTCTGCAGGATCCTATGCTGCCCACAATTAGCGGTCTCGGCAACCTGTTGTAACAACACAATAAACTCGGACAAACACTTTTTAAATCACATTTGTACCCAGTGTTACTATTGGTGTAGCTGCTCTTCGATCAACATCTACTATTACCAAACCCTGCTCAGGTAGCTCCACCCGCCCCGCTTTAATAATCCCTTCCTTGAATCCCACCTGTGGTACGGGCTGCCCATTGCTTGCAAAGATAGTAAAACAGTCATCTGGGCGGTAAGCAATATCAGAGTCTGCCCAATAGCGCTTATAAAGGATGTAGGGTATCGATGTCACTTGTGACCCAGTGTCTAGTAAAGCGTTCATAGGGATCCCGTCCAGCATGATGGGTAGGATTGGTCGTCCTCCCACGTACCTGTTGTATCCCCTCAGTGGGCCGGACAGATCTCCTCCTGGGGGGTGGCCTCTTGCCCCAGGGATTTCCCATTTAAAGGACAGGATCTGGCAAGGTGTCCTGCCTCGCTGCAGCAGCGACAGATGGTTTGCCCTGTAGCATTGTAGTGGTCAGTGGTTCGTCCTCGCCTGCTAGGGTTCCTCCTCTGGCTCATCCACAGAACGTCATCTGGAAGCCAGGTTTATTCCTCCAGGTGAGCCAGCTCCTGTGATCGCTTGCACTACTTTGGCCAGGTCAGCGAATCCCTTGGTCAGCTGTTGCAACTGGAGGCACACGCCCCCCGAGGTGAGGGGCTCTAAAGTCTGTGCACTGGCCCCTGCAGAGGCCAAGGAAAACGATGCAGCCTCTGTATAATAGGTTAGGGACAGTCGTTGTGAAGGTGCAGGGTCATCATCAGTGGTATCTCTCAACAAGTGGAGGGCCTGGCCTTTAAAGACCGCAAAGCTCTCCTCAGGGTACCGCATGGCTAGGGCTCGCAGCTAGACCCTACTGGCGGGGTCCCGGAGGCCCTCGATAAATTGGTCAGTTAACAGTCTGTTTTCATTTGATGCACTCTCAGGGTCGGCCTGTTTCATGGCCTTCAGCGCCTCTTGCAGAGTCAATGCATACACTGTCCTGCACCCCTTGCTTACACCCAAAGAACCGGACCTTAAGTTCAGCGGCCGTCCATGTCTCAAAGGTCTCTTTTAATTTGGCAAAGATTTGTTTCACAGTCTTTTTATCATCGTCAGACCAGGCCTTCGCATTGCGCCGGGCTTCACCATCTAATTGTCCTAACAACATCGTCACACACTGTTCCTCTGTCATAGAGTACATCCCGAACACAGCTGTCATCCGCTCACGGAAGTCACTAAGGGCATCTGTCTCTCCCGAGTATTGCGGGAGCCACGTCGCGCCTGGGAGGTACGGCCTAGTGAGAAGCGTGATGGCTGCAAGCGGGAGTGCCGCGGCCTCTCCCGGTGGCGACCTTGTCGGGCTCTGCAGGCCGCTCCTCGGTGGGCTGCTCTTCGACTGGGGCTGACATCGTTCTCCTCCTTGGTGAACCCCAGTCCTCCCTTGGCTTTTGGCCGGTACAAGTCTTTCATTTTTGGCGGGGGCCCCTCTGCAAGGGACTTTCGGCGCAGGGTTTCCGGTGTCACTTAAGCTGACATCAGAGCTGGGGTCTTGGCCTACGCTTGCGCCCTTTCTGTGGCCCTGCCCCTCGCTTTCCCGCGCTCTGCGCAAGGCAGCAAAAGGAAAAGAAAAATGGCAAACGTTCATAGTCTAATACAGTTTTAGGCACACAAGACTCGGTTTTACTGGATCAGTAGATCTTGTTCATGACGCCAAAAGCTGTCTCGCCCTGGGCAAGGACCTTGGGGTACTAGGGACCGGGCCGTCTCGTCATCTGCAGGCTTCGGAGTGTCACGGTGACGTGACCCGGCTCCATAATGCCCTCGTCGGGGGAGCAGTAAAAAGGGGATTATGAAAATGGGTAAAAACAAAAATAAAAGTAAAAATAAAGAGTGTCGTGACGCCACGCGTGGAATGCGGCTAGTATAGCCAACGCTGCAGTTATGGCTTCTAGGGATGATGAGAGTTGGCAGCCAGGATGTTGAGCCCTCCACGAGTTAGGCTATTCCCCAGGGCTGTGGTATTGGTAGTGTTAGTATAATACCCTCAGCGCCTTCGGACAGTCTTCACTGCCGGCTTGCAATATTAGTCTGCGGCTCTGCAGGCGCAGGATGAGCAGTTTATGGAAGGGAAAGTTTGTGGGGAGTGCAGGGTTCAGTGTGCAAGAAACTGACAGACACAGAGGTAACAGTCTTTTTACCTTTACTGAAGTCAACAGCCTCATCCAGGGCACAGTTCAAGTGGTGTTACGGGTCTGGAGCCTAGTAGCAAGTTATACAGGCGGCTTGAACTCTCTCTGGGTAACTTTCTCTCTTCTCTATCTCTCCCAAGCTCACTATTGTGACTGTGTCTTCTGGCCTTTCTGGGTGGACAAGTAACTTGAAATTACCCGCCCTCCAGTTTTGGCTGCTGGATATAAAGTCCCTGGCGACCTCGGACTCCGGTGTCCATACTCCACTAGGTACAGAGGCGAGCTGGCACCACTCCACTCCTCGCACCTTTCCCCCACTTTCTCAGACCCTTATCGCAGGTCACCCACATGGACTTGTCAGTCACCTAGGACGAGCCTAGTGCGGCTCTTGTCTCTAGGATGTCTTCCACCGCCCTCCTAGGAACTGAACTGCCTGACCCCGCTCCCAGACCAGAATTTATAGGGGACCTGCCATGAACCCAGGCTTTAGAGCTCCCCCTACTGGCCTGGAGTTGGGAAGGTGTTGTGCGTATGTGTATGTTTTACCTTAGGTGGGTGCCTTCCCCTGCCTCCAACCCCAGTGTGGCACCCCAGGGGTTATTGTGCCACAGTAACATCACCAAAGGTTCACTCCCCACACAACACCCAACACAACACTAGCGCCTCTAGGCCAGAAGGGGGAGCTAAAGCAGCTCCCATATATATTCTGGTGTAGAGAGGAAGTGAGTAGTTCAGTGCAGGACAGCACTGAGGAAGAAGGTCTGTGGTGTAAAGGAGCTGCCTTAGGCTTCTCCACAGGCCGCTGCTCAATTCCAGGCCTAGCCAGGGTCTGAGGAGAGGAGTTTAGGGAACAGAAAAACACGTCTGGAAGATTGAGTTACCCCATAACTCGCCCCAGAGGAGCGCAAAGACCGGATACCGGATCCGAAACTGTGACTGAAACAAGCAGCACAGTAAATATCGGGCTAGTGGAGGTTATAGATCTACACTGTACCTCAACGAAGCAACATGGCGGGGTCAGAAACACTAAGTCAAGACTCAAGTTGCCTAGCAGAGGGTACCCGTGAGGAGAGACAGGGCCGGCAGCCTAGCTAAAGCGGCGGCAGGGCCACACACACAGCGCAGGAGTGGGAAGCAAAGGACCCGGTCAGGGTGGGAGCAACCCGGCCCCTCTACAGACTCCATGGACAGTACTCTGCTGAATAACACCTGCAGTAAAGACGTGGAAAACTACTAAATTGTGAGTCTGTGTGATCCTTGAGCTCAAGTACTACTCTCCTTCACAAACTATTTTCACCTTCACCACCACCCCTATCCTGTATAATAACCATAGACTATCATCATCACTGCCCCGGGGAACCAGGCTCTGCCCGTGGAGAGCCGTTACATCCCCAGCTGCCAAACATCATCCCCTGAGGTTCTGCAGCAGCGATGGTCACCCTCACCACATGGGTGGTGTCACAACAAATCCCTGTAAATAACCCCTTTTACTTGCGGAACCTGGGACACAGTCCGGACTAAGACCGCTGTGATACCCCTGGCAGTACCCCGGTCCGTCACTGAGTACCCCGTCCCAGTGGGCTCCACACCAGCATTGTTGCAACCGGACCCTGGGGCGCCACAAAAGGGTTTGGAAATTTGGAAATATGTTTTGAGAGGGTTGATCTCCCCTAAAGCATTGTGAAAGCACAATTACTTTTCATTTACACACCATTATTAATACTACAATCTTTTTAGTTTGTCTCACGCATTCGATCTCCCCCATCAAATTATACAATTGTACATTTAATATCTGTCGCCAAGTTCATGCTTTCATTGTAGAGCAGTCCCCTGATTCAGCTGATTGACAGTTTACTGTCTTCTGCTCATAATCAGTAATCGGGAGGAAGCTTTCAGAGAGGATAAGCCACAGTTCAACGCACCAGGCTTACATCATACTGTAACTAATAAAATGTACGTTGATATAAAATACACCATAATCATTATATATGAAGAATGAAAGGCACATTGTTCATGGTTTTCAGAACATAAAAACACATTCCTGAAATTAGATTTAGTTGTAGAATGTCAGCCCTCATGGACAGGGTCCCTGTCAGTCCTGTACCTGTACGTCCCGATCGCCTAGATTTAGTGTACTTGTTCTTGTCTCCCTTATCCTCATGTAAAGCGCCATGGAACCTAATGGCACTATATAAATAAATAATAATAATAATAGTTGCATGAAGACAGTGGCATAACATGTACTGGTGCTGTGCTTCTGACCTCTAGTGGAGGCAAGTGATTATAACAATGTTTTAGCATATTTTTTTTATTTTTTTCCTTATTCCTGCTACCTGTATGTAGCAAAAATTGGTATAACTGATATAGTACAAACATAATAATAATAGGTAACCTGTTCCCAAGCAGCTTTTACCTATTCATATAAACATTTTTTCTGTTTCCTGTCCTATTATTAGAGCTAAAAATAAAGATGTCGGGTCCATGACATGATGGATACCAATGTCTTCCAATGGTAACTAGGTTTAGAGGTTTGAGTTGCTATTATGTGTCATTTTACTGGAACAAATAGAATGCATTTCTTTTTACTACGTTTTGGAGTAATCTGTGACTTCTACCCTGAGTCTTCAGCTCAGAAGTGAACACAGCCTAATACACATTTGAGGTTTAAAGAAAACTGTAATTTTGAGGCAGATACGTGTATAGCAGAGCCATATGTGAACTCATTTATTACAAAATCAACCCATAGAAATTCTTGTAATTTTTGCGATCATTTGTATATTGTTTTTGTGTATTGTAGAATACTGTGTACTGTATAAAAATATATGACTGTGCTCCAAATGTGTAATATACACTTATTTTAAAATTTCAGGATGACCTCTCTGTGCCTTTACATCAAGAGGAATTGGATGGTTCCTCTGGGGTACTCTTTCCCTTTTTTGACAATGACACCAATATGCTGTATTTAGCAGGCAAGGTAAGTGTGTTTGAATCTACTTCACATTATATAATATACATTCTTAATAATCGAAACAATCTAATTTTTCCATAGGGAGAGGGGAATATCAGATACTATGAAGTCACTCCTCAAAAGCCTTACTTGCAATACTTGAATGAATATCGATCTTCCTTACCTCAAAAAGGGATAGGTGAGCTTTTACTATCATGTAAAGAACACTCCACTTCTCACTCCACCATATCCCCTCAACAAGAGCAGCGTCACTTGTCTTGATGAATTAGGGCCTATATAGTACATTTTCTGATACAGCATAAAAATGAATTGGCACAGCAACCAATTCACTAGATGACTGGGAATAATCCCTTATTACAGCACTGGTTCCTACATCAGTTTCCCTCCGGTATTGTTGTATGGCACTGGAGGGGGAGAAAAAGTCCAATGGCTACATTAAAGGCATTGAGGTCTTAGTCTTTTTTTTCTAACATGGTTGATGTGGGAAGTGCTTGTCCCCATAATTGCTTCTGTATACCAATAATCCAAAATAATATATATCAGTGCAATTGGCATCTATCAATTAATGTTATTGGCATAAAAGAAGAAGCAGTAATTTCACCTCAATGCATTTTATTTGGTCCTGTAATTGTAGATGTTGCATTGAAAAAGTACTTAGATTGGGAGGGGGGTCATCATAGATGCTGTTAGGCTGGCGTCACACTGCTATATGACTCACGTGACGACTGCACCAAAATGCCTGGACTGGCCATCGACTCTCCTAACCTGACTATGTCAGCCGAATAGAAAGACATGAGGCTGTCACTCTAAAGCAGGGGTGGGGAACTCCAGTCCTCGAGGGCCGCAAACAGTTCAGGTTTTCACGATTTCCTTAGGCTGGCTTCACACTGCGGCGGCGTCCGGTCCGGGGCTGTCAGGAGTGACAGCCTGGACCGGAGTTTCCACTTTCCTGCAGAAGTGGGGATTTGTCTGCCGACTCCAAAAACGTTGCATGCACCGTTTTTGGAATCGGAAGAAAAACCCCACTTCTGCAGGATTCATCCGGCGAGCTAGCAGCCGGATGGCAGATAATTGCCACCCGGCGCGATCCAGCTCCGTGCAGCCCGATAGTATTCTATGGAGCAAAACTCCGGTCCAGGCTGTCACCCCTGACAGCCCCGGACCGGACGCTGCCGCAGTGTGAAGGCACCCTTAGTATTGCACAGGGATTGGAATCATCACCAGTGCAAGTGATTATGTTATCACCTGTGCAATACTAAGGAAATCCTGAAAACCTGCACTGATTGCAGCCCTCGAGGACTGGAGTTCCCCACCCCTGCTCTAAAGGTACCGTTACATGCTGCAATGTTGAAACGATATCACTAACGATCTCGGGAGCTCGCGGTCGTTAGGACATCATTTTGACATCGTTGGTGAGATGTCACACACCTAGATATCGTGGACGATGCACCAACCTTCCAGCGTGAAGGTATCATTCACTCAACCCAGCTAACTATACTTGTTCACTGATGTGAATGGGCGAAGTCATGAATTACATCGCTATCGAGGTGTCACACAGAACGATGCAGCAGGTTGGCTGATCGTGGATCGTCTGATTTGAGAACATGTTCTCAAATCTGCGATCAACAATCCAACGATTTATCGTACTCAAATCTTGGTGTTACACGCAACGACGTCCTAACAATGTCTTTTGAACGACTCCAAACCTGTGATGTTTGAACGATATCGTGCCGCGTAACAGTACTTTTAGGTTAAGAGAGCCAATGGCTGGTCCGGCCAGTGCGATACAACGAGCCTTACATGAGGTTGAAGTCACATGAGCGTATGTTCTGGCAAAGAAAAGGTTAAAGACTGCGCTGCTATCTCCAAATAAAATAAATAAAGTCAATACTTTTCAGAACTTGTGATTTATTTCAATGCTTCTCAGAAAACAACTAATTCATCAGGATAAAATCACATATGTTTTATCACACAAGAGAATCAGCTGCATTATACTAACGATACTCTGCTTAAACTTTGATTAGCCGGTTTATGTTAATGACACTGTGTTCAAACTCTGATGTCAGCATGAGCTGAATGTCATTTAGGGCCACTTTACACACACAGATATCTGTGTCCAACTTCTGAACAGATCTCTGGTTGCAGTGAAATCATGGACACATTGTTCCATTTGTACACAGCCATAAAATGGAACAATGTGTCCATGATTTCACTGCAACCAGAGATCTGTTCAGAAGTTGGTCACAGATATCTGTGTGTGTAAAGCGGCCCTTACTGTGATCAGATTCTCTCGCCTGTGAGAGAAGACGGAGAACTTAACATGTTCATCTTCTCCATCGTCTGTGCTGGTAGTATTCAGACAGCAATGACATTCGAGTACAGTCTGATGTTTTTCACATACACAGACTTGAATGAGTGTTCGCTATATACGCTGCCACTTCCAATATGCTTTTAATTTTTCCTCATGCCGAATTGGTGTGAGAAAAAAATCTGCACTGCTCCATAGTATAACTTTGGTCTGAAGCCTATCCAATAAAACATTGGAAAGTCTTCGTTCGTATTTATACGCTTGTGTGTGCTAGGCCTGAATAAAATGAATTTTATGGTCTAAATGTCACAAATGTTTATTTCGGTTTTCCAACAAACCCAAAAAGTTCTAGAATTTCAAAGGATCCTCTATTAACATTTATTGGGGATATACTTCTATGTGCTTCCACTTGCATCCTCTGTCACAGTGTTGTGCAATGTTCGACATAAACAGACCCTTAGAGAAAAATTTTGCACAAGTTTTGTTTAGTATCTTTCAATTCTCCTTATTAATCAAAATGTGCAGGTCCTCTCTTTTTCAGCCAATCCATTCATTTGTTTGAATCTTAGGGTTTGCTATAGGGATTAAGGGATCCAGTCAATGTTACCTGTTCCTCCAAACTGCCTCCATGTCTTTCTTGAACCCTTTATGTACTTCATAACAATCCTCTTTTTGTGACTTATAGTTGTTTGGATTTTCATTAAATCAGTTTTATAACTTGACTTGTGATATGCTAATTAGTGGGTGACTAGTCATGGGGGCTTTTTTTTTTTCAAAACTAACCTTCATGCCAATCAAGTTATCACACCCTCTTTTCTGGTCATCATAATGGGAGACCCAGACAATGGGGTTTAGGGCACTGCCCTCCGGAGGTCACACTAGGTACTACAAGTTTGTAGACACCGCCCCCTCCGCTTATAAACCCCTACCGCAGGGAACATCCTCAGTTTTAAACTTAGTGTGCTCGGAGGATCACGCTTTGCTTGCACTTCACTGCATTCTCACTACTTACGTGATGGCGTCTGAAGACAAGGTAATAAGGTCCCAGTCGGGACCGGTGACAGCCTCCCCGCTCACCCTTAGTGGCACACGCTGGTGGAGGTACCGGAGGGCCTAGGGCCTGGACACCTGGTGTTCTCCCGGTACGCTGTTACACTCCTCTCCATCCCTCTCTGGGGGGCTCTGGTGAGTGGGAGATGGGAGCCTTGCACAGCTCCGCTCCGTCCGAGGCCTCCCTAAATGGTGCTTACAGACCGGACTGGAGCCAGCCCAGTCCGAGGCCTCCCTAAATGGTGCTTACACTCCGGACTGAGCTGAGCGGCCCAGTCTGAGGCCTCCCTAAATGGTGCTTACACTCCAGACTGGTGCTGCACCCCCGTCCGAGGCCTCCCTAAATGGTGCTTACAGACCGGACCGGCACTGAGGCACTCGGTGTCTCCTGTGTGCCTGGGGGTAGTGTCTGGCACTTTATGTGCTTCATGACACTCAGACCGCGCGTTGCCCTCGGGTCCGCGGTTCTGCGGGTGTACCCTGTGCTGGGGTCACCCTGGCTGACCGCCCTGTGTGTCACAGGGGCTGAGGCCGTAGGCTGCGGATGTGTGACATGTTATTGCAGTCTGTGTACATTGTTTTTTACACTGTTTCCCGCCCTGCGGGCTCCAGCTCCCTCATGAGGAGGATGCTTGGAGGATGGGATGCAGCCCGTGCGGTGACGTCACCGCGGGGCGTGTGTGTGTGTTTCCCGCGTGTCTTCGGCGCCGCCCACAGTTTCTCTGTCGGCGGCCATCTTTACCCTCACTTCCCGGCTGGGAACTGTATGCAGCGTGCGTCTGCACTCCAAGAGGGGAGACCGGAAGACAGCGCGGAGGTCACACACACACACCGCTCCCTCATACCGCTTTACAGCGGTCGGTAAGCCACCGGGATCCCCGGTTTTATTGTCTGCAATTGGGCTTATCTACCCCTACTGTGGCCATGTCCTCAGCTGGGAAGCGTGCTGCTAAGGCGGCCGAGACCACCGTTACATGTGCTACGTGCAATGGAACACTGGTGGAGGGGTCCTGCAATAACTGTGGACGCCCAGAGGCCCGGGCTGCAACTACTGGGTCAGCAACCCCGGTGCTATACCCCGAGGTTCAGGTGATCTCAGGGCCTTGGGAGACTCAGAACAGGATCAATGAATCTCTGTTGTCTCAGCTGTCCTCCATGTCGCAATCCCTGGAGGCACTTAATAGGAGACTGGATAGCCCAGCTACTCCTTCCAGTTACCCCCGGGTGTCTCCCTCTTCTGCTGTGAGACCCCTTAAGCGGGCTCGTCGTGAGGCTTCTCCCGAGCTCCAGACTCTCTCTGAGGAGGAGCGTTCCTCTGATGGTGAGGAAGATGATGGGGGTTCGACTTTCGGGTCTGTATCTGTGTCTGAACCACCAGATGGGGTGGAGGATCTGGTGTCCTCTATCAACGAGACCTTACGTCTCGTGACACCCCCTGAGGAGGTGACGGTGCACCCGAAGGAGGTCTATCAATGGCTGCGGCCGGAGGCTAGACCAAGTGGCTCCTTTATGGACCATACTAATTTTGGAAGGGTGATTAGAGCCCCCAGGTTACATCCTGGGCGGCGTTATGTCCGCAAACCCAAGGACAATCGCTTCCCCTTTCCCCAGGAGGTGCTTCAGGAGTGGTCGCAGTCCCCGAAGGTGGATGCTTCCATGACCAGGATTGCTGCACGCTCCCTTTTCTCTGCCTCTGATAGCTCCTCACTGAAGGATGCTACTGATAGACAGGTCGAGCAACTCGCCAAGTCTTCCTATGAGGCGGTGGGGTCGTCATTTGCCCCTAACTTTGCCACGGTCTGGACCTTACAAGCGATTACTACCTGCTTGGATGGTATCACTGACCTGGCAAGGTCCAGTCCAGAGGTCCTGGCACTTACCGAAAGGGCAAGGGCCTATGCGGACTACGCCAGAACGGCGACTCTGGAAACTGCTACTCGCTCAGCTGTGGCTTCGGCCAATGCTATTGCGATTCGCAGGTTGTTGTGGCTGCGTCTCTGGGACTCAGATGCCACATCCAAGAAGATTCTGCAGAATCTTCCTTTCGCTGGTGACAGGCTTTTTGGCACAGAGCTGGATAAGCTAATTAAGGATTCTGCTGAGTCTAAAATACCGCAGAATAAACCTAAGCCACGGTATACCGTTAAAAGGAACCCAAAACAGTGGTCCTTTCGGTCCAGCTCACAGTCATCAGCACCGTCCGCTCGCACGGACCGAGGGGGCAAGCCCGCCTCTCAGTGGCGCTCTAAGAGTCGTCCAAAGAAGCCGGCGGGGGCGGCAGCTGCCACCCCCAAACCCGCCTCTACATGACTCGCTCTCTCTTCCCGCCTCCCCACAGGTGGGGGGCCGCTTGTCTCGCTTTCAGAACGAGTGGCTACTTCACGTTTCAGATCAGTGGGTTCGAGACGTGGTCTCGCGAGGTTACAGGATAGAGCTGACGTCAAAACCGATATCCCGATTCCATCGGTCGGTCCCCTCCCCAGAAAAAGCTCAGGCCTTTTCTTTGGTGTTGGAGGGACTCCGCAGAGACGGAGTGGTGGTCCCGGTGCCTTCCGGGGAGAGGTTCAGGGGTTTTTACTCCAACCTCTTTATAGTCCCAAAGAAGGACGGATCCTTCCGCCCGGTTCTGGACCTGAAGTTGTTCAACCGCCACGTGCTGGTTCGGAAGTTCCGTATGGAATCACTGCGCTCAGTGATCGCGGCTGTGTCACAGGGGGACTTCTTGGCGTCCATAGATATCAGAGACGCTTACCTTCACGTGCCCATTGCACCGGCTCACCAGCGATGGTTGAGATTTGCAGTGGGGGAGGAACACTTCCAATTTGTGGCGCTGCCGTTCGGCTTGGCCTCGGCACCGCGGGTGTTCACAAAAGTGATGGCCTCCATGATGGCTCTCCTGCACGTGCAGGGCCATGCCGTCATTCCCTATTTGGACGACCTGCTGGTCAGGGCGCCATCGGAACACCTCTGTCAAGCGAGCCTGGATGTGACCATGCGGTCTCTGGAACAATTCGGTTGGCTCCTCAATGTTCAGAAGTCAACCCTGGTTCCGACCCAGTCCTTGACTTATTTGGGCATGGACTTCAACACGTCCTCAGCCCTGGTGTCTCTGCCACAATCCAAACAGGTGGCGATCCGATCGGGAGTACAAGCGGTGCTCCTGTCACCACAATCATCCCTTCGTGGGTTGATGAAGCTGGTGGGTCGCATGGTGGCAGCGATAGAGGCGGTGCCGTTTGCACAATTTCGCCTCCGTCCTCTCCAGCTGGAGATCCTACGCAGGTGGGACAAGAGGACGATCTCGCTGAATCGGCTGGTGACACTGTCACAACCGACCCGAGATTCCCTGCAGTGGTGGCTTCAACCACATCACTTGTCGCGGGGCCGGTCCTTCATAAAACCGTCTTGGTTAGTGGTGACCACCGACGCCAGTCTGAAGGGCTGGGGTGCGGTGTTCTTACACCACAGGGCCCAAGGCCTCTGGACTCTGTCGGAGTCGGCATTACAGATCAACGTGCTGGAGATCAAGGCGATCTATCTAGCACTCCTGGCTTTTCAGAGATTCCTCTCAGGACAACCCATCCGGGTTCAGTCCGACAATGCGACGGCCGTCGCTTATGTAAATCATCAAGGAGGAACCAGGAGTGCAGAGGCTCTGGCCGAAGTCCACCGCATCCTATCCTGGGCGGAGGACAACAACTGCCTGATCTCCGCAGTTCACATCCCAGGGGTCGAAAACTGGGAGGCCGACTATCTGAGCAGGCAGGGGATGGACGCCGGAGAGTGGGCCCTTCATCCAGACGTCTTTCGGGACATCTGCAGCAGATGGGGCACTCCGGACGTGGATCTGATGGCCTCACGGCTGAATCATCAGGTTCCGCACTACATGGCGAGGTCATGGGACCCCCAGTCGTTGGGAGCGGACGCCCTGATCTTGACTTGGTCCAGATTCAATCTACCATATGTGTTCCCTCCTCTGGCTCTGATTCCCAGGGTGCTGTGGAAAATCAGGTCGGAATGCAGGGTAGCCATTCTAGTGGCTCCAGACTGGCCCAGGAGGTCCTGGTATCCGGACCTGTGGCAACTGTCAGGCGGACACGGGTGGGCTCTTCCAGAACGCGCAGATCTTCTCGCGCAAGGCCCTTTCTTCCACCTCAATTCCAAGGCCCTCAGATTGACTGCATGGCTCTTGAGGCCTGGCTGCTGACATCCAGGGGGTTCTCCCCTACAGTGGTTGCCACTATGAATCGGGCTAGAAAACCAGTTTCCAGGAAAATGTACCACAGGACGTGGAAAATCTTTTTTACCTGGTGTGCCTCTGGGGGCCGGTCCCCGTGGCCCTTGTCCATCCCGACACTGTTGGCATTCCTACAGTCGGGTTTGGAGTTGGGATTATCCCTTGGCTCCTTAAAGGGTCAGGTCTCAGCACTTTCTGTGCTGTTTGACAGACGATTGGCGCTTCTCCCGAAGGTCCGTCAATTTCTGCAGGGGGTGTCGCGAATGGTTCCACCCTACAAAAGACCTCTGGATCCGTGGGACCTTAACATGGTCCTGGCGGCATTGCAAAAACCGCCATTTGAGCCTCTGAGGGAGGTTTCCCTTTCTCGTCTGTCCCAGAAGGTGGCTTTTCTGGTGGCGATTACATCTCTGAGGAGGGTCTCAGAATTGGCTGCACTTTCGTGCAAGTCTCCCTTTCTGGTGGTTCACCAAGACAAGGTGGTGTTGCGTCCACGGCCGGAATTCTTGCCAAAGGTGGTTTCAACGTTTCACCTGAACCAGGAGATTGTTCTCCCGTCATTTTGCCCCGCTCCCGTTCATCAGGTTGAGCGCGACCTCCATACTCTGGATCTCGTGAGAGCTATACGCATTTATGTGTCCAGAACCGCCTCCTTTAGGAGTTCGGATTCTTTGTTTGTTCTTACGACAGGTCGCTGTAAGGGGTCCGCGGCTTCAAAGTCAACCTTAGCCAGGTGGATTAAGGCTTCCATTCAAGAGGCTTACCGGTCTTCTGGTTTGCCTCTCCCGGTGGGATTGAAGGCTCACTCTACCAGAGCCGTAGGTGCCTCATGGGCCTTGCGACATAGAGCATCTGCTCTACAGGTGTGTCAGGCGGCCACTTGGTCCAGCCTACACACTTTCTCTAAGCACTATATGGTGCATGCCCATGCCTCTGCGGATGCAAATTTGGGCAGGCGGGTTCTACAGGCGGCGGTTGCCCACCTTTAAAAGGGAACCATGTTATCCGTCTTGTTGAGGAACTCTTCCCGCCCTGGGGTATTGCTTTAGGACATCCCCATTGTCTGGGTCTCCCATTATGATGACCAGAAAAAAGAGAATTTTGTTTACGTACCGTAAATTCTTTTTTCTTTAATCATCAATGGGAGACCCAGTACCCACCCAGTTGTTCCTTTGCATGTTTTGCATTGGCCCTGTTCTCTGTTGAGACAGTGTTTGCCGGGTTGTTGAACCGTTTGTGCACGGCATTCTTCCCGATGTTTCGGGTGTGGTTTATTTTTCTCCTCGCAGCTTGTAGACCAAACTGAGGATGTTCCCTGCGGTAGGGGTTTATAAGCGGAGGGGGCGGTGTCTACAAACTTGTAGTACCTAGTGTGACCTCCGGAGGGCAGTGCCCTAAACCCCATTGTCTGGGTCTCCCATTGATGATTAAAGAAAAAAGAATTTACGGTACGTAGACAAAATTCTCTTTTTTGTGAAAGGTATTATTTGTAAGATCAGCATTATCAATGCTTTTTTGCAATTTTCTGCCTCCCTGGCAATAAGCAGTCAAGCTGGGTGTATGATTCCCGGCTATGTCAATGCACTGCACTTGCCCAGGGATGTGGGTTCACCCAACCACAAGATTTGCAAAGATACAATGGTAAGAGCTAGTTGAGTCTTGTGTCATTGTTCCCCCTCTGGGCATGCATAGTGTACCAATGAAGTCTGGGAGCGTATACCCACCTTCACTGGGAATTATTAGGAAGGCATGTAATTGCAAAGAGCTGTTGGAGATGCAGCTCTTCCAAATCTTGTCACTCACATCCACAGGGATTTGATAATATGTGATAACATGGTTAGTGGGAAGTTTAGTCCAGGGAGAACACTGCACTCATGAAAAGTTCCCCACTAATTAGCATATTGCCACCACTGTTACAAAAATAATTTTCTGAAGATTCTAAAACCTATAAGTCACCAAAAGGGGCTTGTTATAAAGGGTTCAATAAAGATGTAGGTTTTAGGGGACTTGGGGAAGCAGACAGGTTACCTTAAGCATTAACCTACAAAAAGTTCCTTGAACAGGAAAAATAGGTACACTAAGGGTATGTGCGCACTGGGCGGGTTTTCGGCGGTTTACCTGTGTAAACCGCCGTTTTGCATACATTAGTTTTATTTAAATTTATGTTAATCCAAACCGGCGTTTGGATTAACATTGAAACTAATGTAACCCGCCCAAGGCTGTGCACATACCGGCGGTTACCCAGCGTCATCCGTTGCTAACCCGCAGGTTTCCCAGCGGGTTAGCAAAGAATGACCAAGTTCTAAAAACCGACCGGTTCTGCAGCGGCTGCAAGCAGAATCATGTGCTGCTTCCAGCCGCTGCAGAATCGCCGCCGAGAACCCGCTGGGCAGCCGCCGGATACCGCCCGGCTCCCGCAGCTCATACCCGCCAAGAAGCCGGTGCACGGCGCCGGAGCTTCCTGGCGGGTCCCGCCAGCAGCCGCCGACCGAACCGCCGGGTAATGTGCACTTACCCTAAATTAATCAGATAACCGACAGGGGGAAGGAGGAGGATCCCATAAACAAGACGACACAAAAAAATCAAAAGGAGGACCACAAGACGGATGACCAAATATATTCAAAAAGATATAATTTGTGAGTATAATGAACTGTAAAGTGCAGACAAGTATATAGAAAAAAGGGAGGGTAACGAGGCTACCATGCCTCCTGACGAAGCTGCGGGTATGCGGTGAAACACGTGTTGAGGCTTCATAGCCACCCTTTGTAATACCCTACAACCCTTCTTCTCACCAGCAATATGTCTCACGGTATTTCCACTGGTTATATGACTGTAAATGTTTGTTTTTTTGCTGTGTGATTATATGTCTAGTCATATTTTGAGGACTAGCTGTTTCTTGATTACGGTAATTATTATTGGACCCCATTAAGACAACATTTCTCCTATATTGGTCTATATAGACTTTCTAGCCTTGGGTGCTGCCACATATTTGGGTGACTGTTTGGTATCTGGTTCCTCTTGTGTAACCATATTACTCATCTGCACTCTACGGTTCATTATACTAATAAATTATAGCTTTTTCAATATATTTGGTCACCTCCTCCTTTTGGTTTTGTTATGTCATCTTATACATGGGATCCTTCCCCTTTTGGTTTATATTCCTTAAGCACTCTGCTGGATCTCCATGTTTGTCACAAATAGATAAACATTGTTTATGAAAAAAAAAATAAAAGATGAAAAGTAGCTAAATATCTTCTTCTATATCCATCACTCATCAACCATACATACAGCCTTGCTGAGCCTGACATACTGGATTTTTTGTTATCAACCCTTTTGCAGAATGCTTGGTATGCATGATCTATTTACTTTGCCTACTTGAAAAACAGTGGGCTTTTTAAATTATTGACTGAGTCATAAAATGCGGTAAAAGTTTCTCTTAAGGAAGTTTGAGAACTTTGAAACCGTAGAGAATAACCCACACTGCCACCTCTGGACTGCATATTGCAATTATTTGTGGACACACCACCAGCAGCACAAGTTACCCACATCTAGTACATTAGACTGTTATTATGAACATTAAAACCTCATTCAGAGGTCTATATGTTCAATCCATGATTTTCATGCATGTTGCATGCATGTTGTGCAAAGTAAAGTCTGTAGTGCAATTCTCATGTTATTTTTTGATTGAAGTTATGGATCAAAATTACCCATACAAGTCTGCGCGTCTATAGGTACCTTCACACACAGCAATATTGCTAGGCAATTTCACTGGCAATTTGCTGGTTGCAGTGAAATCATGGACACATTGTTACATTTGTACACAGCAACAAAATTGAATAATGTGTCCATGATTTCACTGCAACCAGTAAATTGCCAGTGAAATTGCCCAGCAATATTGCTGTGTGTGAAGGTACCTTATGGAAATCACAGACAGTACATGGATGGACTCTCTATGCAATCCGTTGTAAAAGATAAGAGAAGCTTTGTCATCCATTTTTTATAAGCAAAATTCACTTATGAAACACTTTTGATAAAAACTGATACACAGACTGATGACAGATGAAAATTGTATCCTACACACTGATAAAACTCGGACCATTGTTTTGTGTATGTGAAAAATCATAGATGTCTAAACAAGGAGGTTGTTGACCATTTACTTAATGTGCATGGATCACGTTTAAATATGTTCTGATGGGGTGTAAGGTGTGGGAGGACTTCCTTCTATTTAATGTAATTGCATTATATACAAAAATCTGTACGGTAATATAAAACTTGAACTATGCTTTAAGTTCATGTTGATAGCATACTATGACCGTAGAAAAGGCTATGGTTTCCTTATAGGGGGCTATACTTGTGCACGATTTGATCACCAAAAGATTGATCACCAAACATTGTTGAAAACCATGTAGCTACCGAATGCCACCATCATTTAAGAATGGTTGGTGAGTAGAATGGTTGGTGAGTTTCGATAATCTGGATGTAGCAGCAGAAGCTAGTATACATGTGTAATTGAACTAAGGCCTTATTCAGACGTCCCTTTTTTCATTTATGCAGAAGAAATAACAGCCCTACAGTGTTTTGGTTCTAAATTTCATTAAGGTACTGTCACACGCGGCAATTTTGCTAGGCATTTCACTGGCAATTTGCTGGTTGCAGTGAAATCATGGAGACATTGTTCCATTTGTACACAGCAACAAGATAGAACAATGTGTCCATGATTTCACTGCATCCAGCAAATTGCCAGTGAAATTGCCTAGCAATATTGCTGTGTGTGAAGGTACCTTTAAGGTACCTTTACACGCCGCTACAACAGGATGGATACAACCCGCTACAGGCTACAAATGTAGCTTGTAGCGCCAATATAGCCCGTAGTAGCGGCGTGTGAAGACGGGACGTGACAGCCGGCAACAGATAAATCTGTTTCCGAGCACTGCTCGAAAACAGATGGCTACAAAGCCGATTGCAGCGAGCTGTATCGGCGTATAAAGAAGCTACAGAAGGGAACTCAGGACACCTGGCGATGTAGCTGCAATGTAGCTAAGGCGTGACCCAGGCTCCGGGATACCACGCCCCTTCAGCGATCATTGGAGGAAGCTCCTTCGTTGCGATTGGTTGTCGCTGCACAGGGCGGCATATTTAAGGAGCTGACCAGTCACACTACGCAATTGCTCGGACGTCATGTATTAATCAGCCTCCTGCGATGCCTGGCCAATCATGGGTTTCTTGCTTTGTCCTATCAGCGTATGGACGTCTCGTACTCCACAATTGTGGCACGCCTATGTGCTGTCCCTGCTGCACCAGGTCCGCCCATATTAGCTTGTTGTAGCGGTGTGTAAATGAGGTACGCTGAGCTACAGATGGCTACTTGAGACACCCGGCGATGTAGCTAGTTACAGATGTAGCGTAGCGTAGCGCACCTTGTGGCGGCGTGTAAAGGAGGTGCGTTTCCTGTTTGTAACCATTTGAGCGTGCTCGTGCACGTGAAGTAGCGGATTGTATCCATCCTGTCGTAGCGGCGTGTAAAGGTACCTTTAGAGCTCATTCAAACCTCAGGTTTTCACATTCAATTGTTATCTGTTTTTTCAGTCCATGTGGACAAGTCAAATTTTTTCCTCAGATCAAGTGGTCCATGCAGTATCACAAAGATATGTCCGATAATGATGATAATTGAAATTGACAATGAAAGTCCAATGAGTTTGTGAAAAAAATCAGAAAGCACTTGGGTGCCATGCAGTTGAAACCAAAACTTTACATACACTATATAAAATGACATCTTTCTCATATTAGGTTAATTAGGATTACCATAATCTACTATGTAATTGCCGTAGGCACTTCCGTGTCGGACCCCGCAAAAGACCGTGGCTTTGTCACTCTGTGACGTCACCACGTTCGAAGCATTGCCCGCGTAGCGGGCATTGCGACCCCTCGCCGCTGTCACCACACACCCCCAACCCCTGTCACCACACACCCCCCATATGTCCTCACCCCCCCCCCATATGTCCGCACACCCCCGCTCCGATCCCGCTCCGGAGCCGCTGCTGTCAGCAGATGCTGACACAGTGCTCCGGAGCCTCTCCTGTAATCACACTCCCCGATGTCCACACACACCCCCCCCCGCTGTCACCACACACCCCCCATATGTCCGCACCCCATATGTCCGCCATCGTCGCGGTTTTTTTCGCGGCCGCACCTGCCGCAAGTGCAAAACCGCACTTGCCGCACCTGCCGCAAGTCCCCCTATACTTTCTATGGGGATTACCGCAACCGCGCCGCAAGTGTAACGGTTATGCGGCAAACGCGGCAGATGCGGTTACACTTGCGGCGCGGTTGCGGTAATCCCCATAGAAAGTATAGGGGGACTTGCGGCAGGTGCGGCAAGTGCGGTTTTGCACTTGCGGCAAGTGCGGCCGCGAAAAAAAACGCAGTCAGCCGCGGTTTTTTTCGCGGCCGCACCTGCCGCAAGTGCAAAACCACACTTGCCGCACCTGCCGCAAGTCCCCCTATACTTTCTATGGGGATTACCGCAACCGCGCCGCAAGTGTAACGGTTATGCGGCAAACGCGGCAGATGCGGTTACACTTGCGGCGCGGTTGCGGTAATCCCCATAGAAAGTATAGGGGGACTTGCGGCAGGTGCGGCAAGTGCGGTTTTGCACTTGCGGCAAGTGCGGCCGCGAAAAAAAAACGCAGTCAGCCGCGGTTTTTTTCGCGGCCGCACCGACGCAAGTGCAAAACCGCACTTGCCGCACCTGCCGCAAGTCCCCCTATACTTTCTATGGGGATTACCGCAACCGCGCCGCAAGTGTAACGGTTATGCGGCAAACGCGGCAGATGCGGTTACACTTGCGGCGCGGTTGCGGTAATCCCCATAGAAAGTATAGGGGGACTTGCGGCAGGTGCGGCAAGTGCGGTTTTGCACTTGCGGCAAGTGCGGCCGCGAAAAAAAAACGCAGTCAGCCGCGGTTTTTTTTCGCGGCCGCACCTGCCGCAAGTGCAAAACCGCACTTGCCGCACCTGCCGCAAGTCCCCCTATACTTTCTATGGGGATTACCGCAACCGCGCCGCAAGTGTAACGGTTATGCGACAAACGCGGCAGATGCGGTTTTTTCACCGCATCTGCCGCGAATTTCAAAAAACGCTGATGTGAAAGGGCCCTAAAAAGATATCTTTTTGGGCTAATATAATTGATTATTTATTGATATATTCATAATTATATATATATATAGATATATAGATATAGATATATAGATATAGATTAATATATATGTATAGATGTCATATTATATATATGTACGGTATATGATTAGTATATATATATATTGTATATTAATCTATATATATATATATATATATATATATATATATATATATATATATATATATAATTTTCCTTAAATGATATCAACCATACAAATATATGTAGTTGGTGTAAAGATGTCATTGGAATAATTGGATTATTATTTGAAAATCTTAAAAAAAATTTACAAATATTCTAGACACCCGATGCATTTGCATCGGGCTCACAGCTAGTTATTTATATTTGCCAAATGCCATCATAGTGAGAGAGAGAATGTTATAAGGCATTTTTATGACTTTCTGCAATGTCACAAGTTTACATACATTTTATTACTATTTGATACTATTGCCATTAAACTGTATGACTGGCATTTGACAAATATAAATAAATATAGTAATTCTAATTGACCTAAAATGGGAAAGGCTTATTCTGATTTCATGTCAGATAGTGAGAAAAACATGTATATGTGTCTTTTTATATAATGTATGTAAACTTCTGGTTTCAACTGTCAGGGGCTGGCTGGAGCCTCTATACCTGGGTGGCAGATTTCCATTGCCGGCCCCGACTTGAGGACCGGGGGGGGGGGGGGGTGCTTGTCAGCCTGACTTGAGGACCGGGGGGGGGGGGGGGGGGTGCTGGCTGCCAGCCTGACTTGAGGACCGGGGGGGGGGGGGGGGTTTGGGTGCTGTCAGCCTGACTTGGGGGGGGGGGGGTGCTGTCAGCCAGCCACAGCCATTACCTCATCCCGGACCTCCAGCGTCATGTGCTATCGCCGCGCCGGCCGACTCCCGCGGCCCGTTTCTGTAGGGGGCGGCCCGTAATGTGGACTATACCACCAGCCCAGGGGCACCTGCCCCCCTGCCACCTGGGCCAGCCCGCCCCTGTCAACTGTATATGTGCAGTCTGTTTTTAACTGTCAGGAGAAAGGTATGAAACTTTTTTTTTTCTCATTACTGAAATTAATGAAAATCTGATGAAAATCAATGATGAAACTCAGTTTGTTTTTTATTGTACATGAGAAAAACTGACCGAGTTCCATAAGTGATTTTGGGTCAGTTTCATCTAAGTTTCATCACAAATTAGTCAAAGTGAGATCAATTTTTCTTACATGTAAAGAAAAAACTATTCTTTTCTTATCCAGCAGTCTGTGAAAATCTGAGTGCTGTCTGATTTTTTCATACACCCATACAGTATATCGCAAAAGTGAATACACCCCTCACATTTTTGTAAATATTTTATTATATTTTTCCTGGGACAATATTGAAGACATGACACTTCGATTCAATGTAAAGTAGTCAGTGTAGAGCTTGTATAACAGTGTAAATTTGGTGTGCCCTTTATATAACTTAACACACAGCTGTAATGGTACCTTTACACGCCGCAACAGGATGGTGGCAACAACCGGGTACATGAGAGAAATGTATCTTGCACTGCCAAATCAACCCGAGGTAGCGGCTGTGAAGACGGTTGTTGCCACCCGCCACTGGAGGCACCTGTTTCAGAGCAGCGCCCTAAAACAGGTGGCTTTCAAGGCGATGGTTGCGGCCTGTATCAGCGTGTAAATAAGGAACAGAAGGGTTGTTTCAACACCATGCTATGTACCTGGGGCGTGACACAGGCTCCGGGTTACCGCGCCCCATCAGCGATCATTGGTGGAAGCTCCTGCGTTACGATTGGTAGACACTGCATAGGACGGCATATTTAACCCCTTCAGGACCCAGCCTATTTTGACCCTAAAGACCTTGGCCTTTTTTGCAATTCTGACCAGTGTCCCTTTATGAGGTTATAACTCGGGAACGCTTCAACCGATCCTAGCGATTCTGAGATTGTTTTTTCGTGACATATTGGGCTTCATGCTAGTATTAAATTTAAGTCGATAATTTTTGCGTTTATTTGTGAAAAAATCACAACTATGGCAAAAATTTTGAAAATTTCACAATTTTCACATTTTTTATTTTTTTTTCTGATAAACAAGAGAGATATGTGACAGAAAAAAGTTATTAAATAATATTTCCCACATGTCTACTTCACATCAGCACAATTTTGGAAAAAAAAAAAATGTTTTGTTAGGACGTTATAAGGGTTCAAAGTTCATGAGCAATTTTTCATTTTTCAACAAAAATTTACAAAACCATTTTTTTTAGTGACCACATCACATTTGAAGTCCCTTTGAGGGGTGTACATGACAGAAGACACCCAAAAGTGACACCATTCCAAAAACTGCACCCCTCAAGCTACTCAAAACTACATTCAAGAAGATTATTAACCCTTCAGGTGCTTCACAGGAACTCAAGCAAAGTGGAAACAAAAAATGGATATTTTAATTTTTTTATCAAAAATGTTCTTTTAGCCTCAATTCTTTCATTTTCACATGGGCAACAGGATAAAATGGATCTTAAAATGTGTTGTGCAAATTCTCCCGAGTACATCGGTACCTCATATGTGGTCATAAACCACTGTTTGGGCGCACGGCAGGGCTCAAAAAGTGAAGAAGCGCAATTTGAATTTTGGAGCTAATTTTACATTCAAAAAATGAAATTGCGCTCCTTCCCTTCTGACCCCTGCCGTGCGCCCAAACAGTGGTTTATGACCACATATGAGGTATCGGTGTACTCAGGAGAAATTGCCCAACAAATTTTAGAATGAAATTTATGCTGTTGCCATGTGAAAACGAAAAAATTTAGGCTAAAAGAAAATTTTTGTGAAAAAAAAAAATACTATTTCATTTTCACAGATCAATTTGTAAAGCACCTGGGGGTTCAATATGCTCACTACCCATCTAGATATGTTCCCTGGGGGGTCTAGTTTCCAAAATGGGGGTCACTTGGGGGAGCTCCAATGTTTAGGCACACAGGGGCTCTCCAAACGCGACATGGTGTCCGCTAACAATTTGAATAAAAATCAGCTCAAATTGTTAGCTGTAACCATGTTGTGTTTAGTGAGCCCCTGTGTGCCTAAACATTGAGGCTCCCCCACAAGTGACCCCATTTTGGAAACTAGACCCCCCAAGGAACGTATCTAGATGCATAGTGAGCACTTTGAACCCCCAGGTGCTTCACAAATTCATCCATAAAATTGAAAAAGCACTTTTTTTTCCACAAAAATTTTCTTTTTTCATTATTATGGATCAATTTGTGAAGCACCTGGGGTTGAAAGTGCTCACTATACATCTAGATACGTTCCTTTGGGGGTCTAGTTTCCAAAATGGGGTCACTTGTGGGGAGCTCTAATGTGGAGATGCACAGGGGCTCTCCAAACGTGACATGGTGTCGGCTAACAATTTGAATGCAAAATGAGCTCAAATTGTTAGCGGACACCATGTTGCGTTTGGAGAGCCCCTGTGCGTCTCCACATAGGAGCTCCTCCACAAGTGACCCCATTTTGGAAACTAGACCCCCAAAGGAACGTATCTAGATGCATAGTGAGCACTTTCAACCCCCAGGTGCTTCACATATTAATCTGTAAAAATGAAAAAGTACTTTTTTTTTCCACAAAAATCTTTTTTTTTCATTAATTTGTGAAGCACCTGGGGGTTCAATATGCTCACTACCCATCTAGATATGTTCCCTGGGGGGTCTAGTTTCCAAAATAGGGTCACTTGTGGGGGAGCTCCAATGTGGAGACGCACAGTGGCTCTCCAAACGCGACATGGTGTCCGCAAACAATTTGAATAAAAATCAGCTCAAATTGTTAGCTGTCACCATGTTGTGTTTCGTGAGCCCCTGTGTGCCTAAACATTGGGGCTCCCCCACAAGTGACCCCATTTTGGAAACTAGACCCCCCAGGGAACGTATCTAGATGCATAGTGAGCACTTTGAACCCCCAGGTGCTTCACAAATTCATCCGTAAAAATGAAAAAGTACTTTTATTTCCACAAAAAATTTCTTTTTTCATTTTTACAGATTAATTTGTGAAGCACTGGGGTGTTCAAAATGCTCACCACCCATCTAGATAAGTTCCCTGGGGGGTCTAGTTTTCAAAATGGGGTCACTTGTAGGGGAGCTCCAATGTTTAGGCACACAGGGGCTCTCCAAACGTGACATGGTGTCCGCTAACAATATGAGCTGATTTTCCTTTCAAATTGTTAGCGGACACCATGTCACGTTTAGAGAGCCCCTGTGTGCCTAAACATTGGAGCTCCCCCACAAGTGACCACATTTTGGAAACTAGACCCCCCAAGGAACTTATTTAGATGCATAGTGAGCACTTAGAACCCCCAAGTGCTTCACAAATTGATCCGTAAAAATGAAAAAGTACTTTGTTTCCACAAAAAAATTATTTTTTCATTTTTACGGATCAATTTGTGAAGCACCTGGGGGTTCAAAGTGCTCACTATGCATCTAGATATGTTCCTTGGGGGGTGTAGTTTCCAAAATGGGGTCACTTGTGGGGGAGCTCCAATGTTTAGGCACACAGGGGCTCTCCATACGCGACATGGTGTCCGCTAACAATTGGAACGGTTAGCGGACACCATGTTGCATATGGAGAGCCGCTGTGTGACTAAACATTAGAGCCCCCCAAAAGTGACCCAATTTTGGAAACTAGACCCCCCAAGGAACGTATCTAGGTGCATAGTGAGCACTTTGAACCCCCAGGTGCTTCACAAATTGATCCGTAAAAATGAAAAAATAATTTTTTTGTGGAAAAAAAAATAACTTTTTTATTTTTATGGATCAATTTGTGAACCACTTGGGGGTTCAAGTGCTCACTATGCATCTAGATACGTTCCTTGGGGGGTGTAGTTTCCAAAATGGGGTCACTTGTGGGGGAGCTCCAATGTTTAGGCACACAGGGGCTCTCCATACGCGACATGGTGTCCGCTAACAATTGGAATTGTTAGCTGACTCCATGTCGCGTACGGAGAACCCCTGTGTGCCACTAGCATTGCCACCAGCACAAGGGCAACTGGAAGAGTTGGGGTACAGCACCAGAAAATGGCACCTCTAATTTGCTATTTTCTGGGGTGGCTGTAAGTTGCAATTTGCAGCGTGGGGGGCCACAACATTTGGGTCTCTCTATGCTGAGGATTCCAGTCCCCAGAAGCCTAGTTGTACCTGGCTGGACCAAAAATATGGCGGAGCCCCACGTAATTTTTTTCTAGAATTATTTCTAGAAAAAAAATTACATAGGGCTCCGCCATATTTTTGGTCCAGCCAGGTACAACTTGGCAGCTACGGACTGCCACCAGCCCCCAGCTGCCTCATCATACCTGGCTGGAACCAAAAATACAGCGAAGCCTATTTTTTTTTTCATTTCTAGAATTATTTCTAGAAAAAAAATGACATAGGGCTCCGCCATATTTTTGGTCCAGCCAGGTACAACTTGGCAGCTACGGACTGCCACCAGCCCCCAGCTGCCTCGTCATACCTGGCTGGAACCAAAAATACAGCGAAGCCTATTTTTTTTTTATTTCTAGAATTATTTCTAGAAAAAAAATGACATAGGGCTCCGCCATATTTTTGGTCCAGCCAGGTACAACTTGGCAGCTACGGACTGCCACCCACCCCCAGCTGCCTCGTCATACCTGGCTGGAACCAAAAATACAGCGAAGCCCATTTTTTTTTTAATTTCTAGAACTAATTCTAGAAAAAAATTACGTGGGGCTCCGCCATATTTTTGGTCCAGCCAGGTACAACTAGGCTTCTGGGGACTGGAATCCTCAGCATAGAGAGGCCCAAGCGTTCTGGGCCCCCCATGCTGCGAATTGCAGCCCGCAGCCGCCCCAGAAAATGGCACATTCATTGAAGCGCCATTTTCTGGCGCTGTACCCACGCTCTTCCAGTTGCCCTGGTGGCGGTGGCTAACTGGGTAATAAAGGGGTTAATGCCAGCTTTTTATTGGCAGCTGGCACTAAGCCCGAGATTCATAATATAGGGCCAATGTTAGACCCGCCATTAGGAATCTCTAGTATGGTAAATAGTCAATAAATACACACAGAAAAAATCTTTTTATTTGAAAAAAAAAAAGACACAATTCGGACTCCATCTTTATTATAAAAAGATCCGACGTAGTCCACAACGAAGGTCCCACGACGCTCGATCGCTCCGACGTAGTCCATAACGAAGGTCCCACGACGTTCAATTGTCTCCGACGTAGTCCACAACGAAGGTCCCACGACGTTCGATCGCCTTTGCTTTCAGATCGCTACTCTGGAGCCCGATCTGCCAGCATGGTGATTGAGCTGCAGAAAGTGATCTGAGACCCCAGGCGCAGTGACCCACTATGTGCATCACTGCGCCTGGGCTGCCAGATCGCTTTCCGCAGCTCGATCCCCATGCATGGGGATCGAGCTGCGGAAAGCGATCTGGCAGCCCAGGCGCATTGACCCACTATGTGCATCACTGCGCCTGGTCTGTCAGATCGCTTTCTGCAGCTCGATGCCCATGCAGGGAGATCGGGCTGCAGAGCAGCGATCTAAGAGCCTGGGCGTAGTGACCCACTATGTGCATCACTGCGCCCAGGCTGTCAGATTGCTTTCTGCAGCTCGATCCCCCTACATGGGGATCGAGTTGCGGAAAGCGATCTGGCAGCCCAGGCGCAGTGATGCACATAGTGGGTCACTGCGCCCGGGGTGTCAGATCACTTTCTGCAGCTCGATGCCCATGCAGGGAGATCGGGCTGCAGAGCAGCGATCTAAGAGCCCGGGCGCAGAGACCCACTATGTGCATCACTGCGCCCAGGCTGTCAGATTGCTTTCTGCAGCTGGATCCCCAGGATCCAGCTGCAGAAAGTGATCAGACAGCTGCAGCACAGTGATCCACAGTGATCACATAATGGTCACTGTGGATCACTGTGCTGGATCTGTCAGATCACTTCCTACAGCTGGATCCTCAGGATCCAGCTGTAGAAAGTGATCTGACAGATCCAGTACAGTGATCCACAGTGATCACATAATGGTCACTGTGGATCACTGTGCTGGATCTGTCAGATCACTTCCTACAGCTGGATCCTCAGGATCTAGCTGTAGAAGTGATCTGACAGCTCCAGCACAGAGCTGTCAGATTCCGGAGGCGGCGCAGAAGAGGAGGAGGAGCGGGACGCAGCGCTGACAGCCGGGCCGCCGGAGGGGTGAGTAGGAGAGGCGATCGCCGCTCCGGTGATCGGGGGGGGCAGGAAGGGGGAAGAGGGGGCCTGACAGGGGATGGGGAGCTGACAGGGGCACCTAGGAGGAAGCGGGGGCAGTCAGGAGCCGGGCGGCAGGAAGAGGAAGCGGGCGCAGGGACAGGAAGCGGGCGGCAGGGACAGGAAGCCGGGGGGGGGGTAAGAGAGATGAAGAGGGGGCAGGAAAGAGAGGTGGGGGACAGGGGGGCAGTTAGAGGAGGACAGGGGAGCAGATCGGAGGGTAGAGAGAGCAGCGGCAGGCAGGGAAGCATTACAGGCGCGGTGATTTTCACTTTCACTTTTGAGCGCCAATCACCGCGCCTGTAGCCGGGGGGGGTGGGGGTGGGGGCAAATCGACCCCCCCTGGGGTGTTGTACAACTCCCCATGTACCTGCAGGCCGAGTGACAGGTCAGTGAGACCCTCACTCGGCCTGCAGGAGCCCGATCATTCCATGGCCCACCCCTAGGGCCAAGGGTCGGGAATGACTTTGTTTTCATGGCCCAAACGTAGGGCCAAGGGTCGGGAAGGGGTTAATGAGCTGACCAGTCACACTACACAATTGCTCGAACGTCATGTATTAGTCAGCCTCCTGCGCTGGCTGCCCAATCATGATGTTATTGCTTTGTCCTATCAGCGTACGGAATGCTCGTAATCCACAATTGTGGCACGCCTATGTGTTGTCCCTGCTGCCTTTGTTCCGACCATATTACCTTGTTATATCGGCATGTAAATGAGGTAAGGTAAGCTACAGAGGGTAACTTGTGGCACCCGGCGGTGTATCCAAAGATAGATGTAACCTACCGTAGCGCACCTTGTTGCGGCGTGTAAAGGTGGTGTGATTACCGTTTGCAACCGTTTGTGCGTGCTCGTGCACGTGAAGCACCCGGTTGTTGCCACCATCCTGTTGCGGCGTGTAAAGGTACCATTAATGTTTAAACCGCTGGCAACAAAAGGGAGTACACCCCTAAGTAAAATTGGCCAAATTGTGCCAAAAGTGTGTGGCCACCATTATTTTCAAGCCTTAATGCTCTCGGACATTGAGTTCACTACAGCTTCACAAGAGCCACTAGAATCCTCTTCTACTTCTTCATGATGACATCATGGAGCTGGTGGATGTTAATGATCTTGTGCTCCTCCATTTTCCATTTGAAGATTCCCCATAGATGCTCAATAGGGTTTAAGTTTAGAGATTTGCTTGGCCAGTCCAGCAACTTTACCCTCAGTTTCTTTAGCAAGGCAACGGTCATCTAGGACATGAGTTTGGGATAATCATGTTGGAATATTACTCTGCAGCCCAGATTCCAGAGAGGATTATGCTCTGCTTCAGTATGTCACAGTACATGTTGGCATTCATGGTTCCCTTTATGAACTGTAGCTTCTCACTGCCGGCAGCACTCATGCCGCCTCAAACCATGACACTCCCACCACCATTCTTGACTGTAAGCAAGAGACACTTGCCTTTGTACTCCTCACCTTGTTGCTGCCACATGTTTAACACCATGTGAACCAAATAAGTTTATTGTGCTCTCATCAGACCACATGACATGGCTTCAGTAATCTATGTCCTCAGTCTGCTTGTCTTCAGCAAACTGTTTGCAGGCTTTCTTGTGCATCATTTTTATCAGATGTTTCCTTCTGGGATGACAGCTGTGCAACCAGAAATTTGATGCAGTGTGCGGTGTATGGTATGAGCACTGACAGGCTGACCCCCCACCTTTGAATCTCTGCAGCAATACCGGCAGCACTCATACGTCTACAGTTGTGCTCAACAATTTATATACCCCGGCAGATTTTTTGCTTTCTTGGCCTTTTTTCAGAGAATATGAATGATAACACAAAAACTTTTTTCCACTCATGGATCGTGGTTAGGTGAAGCCATTTATTGTCAAACTACTGTGTTTTCTCATTTTAAATTATAATGACAACTAAAAACATCCAAATGACTCTCATCAATGTTCACATACCCCAATTCTTAATGCCATTTATTGCCCCCTCTAACATCAATGACAGCTTGAAGTCTTTTGTGGTAGTTGTGGATGAGGCTCTTTAGTTTCTCAGATAGTAAAGCTGCTCATTCGTGTTGGCCAAAAGTCTCCAGTTTCTGTAAATTCCTGGGCTTTCTTGCATGAAATGAGCGCTTGAGTTCTCCCAAGAGACTAAGATGATAAAAAGGGAAATGGAGCGCACATAGAGTAATTTCCTTTTGTACAAATAACCTCAGTGCCCCCCTTTAGTGGAAGGACTCACCTGATTTGGTTGTGCAAGTCACAACCAACTAACTCCGCTCTCTCTTATGGTCGCAGCAGGTGCCCAGCAAGAGTAAGGATCCAAAGGGTTAACAGAAAGTGCTGGGTTTCATAGATCCACCGTGCTGACCTCCAGTGAAGACAAACAGAGTGATATATAAAACTCTGTTTAATGGGTAATTTGCCTACCGGTTTCGTGATTTCAGTTATCACTTCATCAGGGCATCCCTGATGAAGTGATAACTGAAATCACGAAACCGGTAGGCAAATTACCCATTAAACAGAGTTTTTCTGATCATCATAATGGGAGACCCAGACAATGGGGTTTAGGGCGCTGCCCTCCGGAGGTCACACTAGGTACTACAAGTTTGTAGCACCGCCTCCTCCGCTTATAAACCCCCACCGTAGGAGACATCCTCAGTTTTTAACTTAGTGTGCTCGGAGGATCACGCTTTGCTTGCACTTCACTGCATTCTCACAACTTACGTGATGGCGTATGAAGACAAGGTAAAATGGTCCCTTTCGGGACCCTCGACAGCCTCCCCGCTCACCCTTGTGGAACACGCTGGTGGAGGTACCGGAGGGCTTTTAGCCTGGACACTTTAGTGTTCTCCCGGTACGCTGTCGTGCTCCTTTCCTTTCCATCCCTCCATGGAGGCTCTGGATAGGGGGAGCCTGGAGCCTTGCACAGCTCCGCTCCGTCCGAGGCCTCCCTAAATGGTGCTTACAGACCGGACGGAGCCAGCCCAGTCCGAGGCCTCCCTAAATGGTGCTTACACTCCGGACTGGTGCTGTACCCCCGTCCGAGGCCTCCCTAAAGGTGCTTACAGACCGGACCGGCACTGAGGCACCTGGTGTGTCTCCTGCTGTGCCTGGGGGTAGTGTCTGGCATTTTGTGTCATGACACTCAGACCGCGCGGTTACCCTTGGGTCCGCGGTTCTGATGGTGTACCCTGTGCTGGGGTCACCCTGGCTGACCGCCCTGTGTGTCACAGGGGCTGAGGCTGTAGACTGCGGGTGTTTGTGTGTACATGCAGTCTGAGTGTGTGTGTGTTGATATTTCACACTCTTTTCCCGCGCTGCGGGCTCTGGCACTTCAATTACTGAGGCTGCCTGGAGGAGGAGGAAGCAGCCCTTGTGGTGACTCACCGATGGGCGTGTTTTGTGTTCTTCCCGCGTGTTCCTGGCTCCGCCCACGACTTCACTGTCGGCGGCCATCTTCTCCCTCACTTCCCGGCTGGGATCTGGCTGCAGCGCGTGTCTGCACTTTCAAAGGGAGACCGGAACTCGCGGAGGTCACACACCCACACCGCTTCCTCCTACCGCTTTCCTGCGGTCGGTAAGCCACCGGGATTCCCGGTTTGTTTGTGAACTTGGCTTATATTCCCCTCACTGTGGAGATGTCCTCAGTTGGGAAGCATGCTGCTAAGGCGGCGGTGATCACCATTACCTGTGCTACATGCAACGGGACACTGGTGGAGGGGTCCTGCAATAACTGCGGACGCCCAGAGGCCCGGTCTGCTACTACTGAGTCTGCAAATCCGGGATTATACCCTGAGGTTCAGGTGATCTCAGGGCCATGGGAAACGCAGAATAGGTTCAATGAATCTCTGCTGTCCCAGATGTCCTCCATGTCACAAGCCCTGGAGGCACTACATAGGAGGCTGGAGAACCCAGCTACTCCGCCCAGTTACCCCCGGGTGCCTCTCACTTCTGCTGTGAGACCCCCTAAGCGAGCTCGTCGTGAGGATTCACCCGAGCTCCAAGCTCTCTCTGAGGAGGAGCGTTCCTCTGATGGTGAGGAAGATGATGGGGGTTCTACTCTCGGGTCTATGTCTGAACCTCCAGATGGGGTGGAGGATCTGGTGTCCTCCATCAATGAGACATTACGTCTTGTCACTCCTCCTGAGGAGGTGACTGTACACCCCAAGGAGGTCTATCAATGGCTGCGGCCAGAGGCTAGACCAAGTGGCTCCTTCATGGACCACACTAATTTCGGAAGGGTGATTAAAGCTCCCAGGTTACATCCTGGGCGGCGTTATGTCCGTAAAACCAAGGACAATCGCTTCCCCTTTCCCCAGGAGGCGCTCCAGGAATGGTCGCAGTCTCCTAAGGTGGACGCTTCCATGACTAGGATTGCTGCGCGCTCCTTGTTTTCTGCCTCTGATAGCTCCTCGTTGAAGGATGCTACTGATAGACAGGTCGAGCAACTCGCCAAGTCTTCCTATGAGGCTGTGGGGTCATCATTTGCCCCTAATTTTGCCACGGTCTGGACCCTACAAGCGATTACTATCTGTTTGGATGGTATCACTGATCTAGCTAGGTCCAGCCCAGAGGTCCTGGCGCTTACCGACAGAGCAAGAGCTTATGCGGATTACGCCAGGACGGCATCTTTGGAGACTGCCACTCGCTCTGCTGTGGCCTCGGCCAATGCAATTGCGATACGCAGGCTGCTGTGGCTGCGTCTTTGGGACTCAGATGCCACATCTAAGAAGATTTTGCAAAATCTTCCGTTCGCTGGTGACAGGCTTTTTGGCACCAAGCTGGACAAATTGATAAAGGATTCTGCTGAGTCTAAGATCCCGCAGAATAAACCTAAGCCACGGTACACCGTGAAAAGGAACCCTAAGCAGTGGTCCTTTCGTTCCAGCTCACAGTCATCAACGACGTCTGCTCGCTCGGACCGAGGGGGCAAGCCTGCTACTCAGTGGCGTTCCAAGAGTCGTCAGAAGAAGCCAGCGGGGGCAGCGGCTGCCACCCCCAAGCCCGCCTCGACATGACTCGCTACCTCATCCTGCCTCCCCACAGGTGGGGGGCCGCCTGTCTCGATTTCAGGATATGTGGCTCCTTCACGTTCAAGACCAGTGGGTTCGAGACGTAGTCTCACGAGGGTACAGGATAGAGCTAACGTCAAAACCGATACCCCGATTCCATCGGTCGGTTCCATCTCCAGAAAAGGCTCAGGCTTTTCATCTGGTGTTGGAGGGACTCCGCAGAGACGGAGTGGTGGTCCCTGTGCCCACGGAAGAGAGGTTCAGGGGTTTTTACTCCAACCTCTTTATTGTCCCAAAGAAGGACGGCTCATTCCGCCCGGTTCTGGACTTAAAGTTGTTCAACCGTCACGTGTTGGTTCGGAAGTTCCGCATGGAATCCCTGCGCTCCGTGATCGCGGCTGTGTCACAGGGAGACTTCCTAGCATCCATCGATATAAGGGATGCTTACCTTCACGTGCCCATTGCACCGGCTCATCAGCGCTGGTTGAGATTCGCAGTGGGGGAAGAGCACTTCCAATTTGTGGCACTGCCATTCGGGCTAGCCTCAGCACCGCGGGTGTTCACAAAGGTGATGGCCTCCATGATGGCTCTCCTGCATGTGCAGGGACACGCCGTCATACCCTATCTGGACGACCTGCTGGTCAGAGCGCCATCGGAAGACCTTTGTCGGGTGAGCCTGGAGGTGACCATGAGGTCCCTGGAACGGTTCGGGTGGCTTCTCAATATTCAGAAGTCGACCCTGGTTCCGACCCAGTCATTAACATATCTGGGCATGGACTTCCACACGGACTCAGCCCTGGTGTCCCTACCTCAAGCCAAGCAGCTGGCGATCCATTCAGGAGTGCAGAATGTCCTCCTGTCACCACAATCCTCCCTACGGGTATTGATGAGACTGGTGGGTCGCATGGTAGCGGCGATAGAGGCGGTGCCGTTCGCACAGTTTCACCTCCGTCCTCTCCAGCTGGAGATTCTTCGCAGATGGGACAAGAGGACGATTTCTTTGAATCGGCTGGTGACGCTGTCACAACCAACCAGGGATTCCCTACAGTGGTGGCTACAGCCACATCATCTGTCACGGGGACGGTCCTTCCTACAACCGTCATGGTTAGTGGTGACCACCGACGCCAGTCTGAAGGGCTGGGGTGCGGTGTTCTTGCACCACAGGGCTCAAGGCCTCTGGACTCAGTCGGAGTCGGCGTTGCAGATCAACGTGCTGGAGATCAAGGCGGTCTATCTGGCGCTCCTGGCGTTTCAGAAATTCCTGTCAGGACAACCCATTCGGGTACAGTCCGACAATGCGACGGCCGTCGCCTACATAAATCATCAGGGAGGGACCAGAAGTGCTCAGGCCCTCACCGAAGTCCACCGCATTCTAGCTTGGGTGGAGGAAAACGGCTGCCTGATCTCCGCAGTTCACATCCCAGGGGTCGAGAACTGGGAGGCCGACTATCTGAGCCGACAGGGGATGGACGCCGGAGAGTGGTCCCTTCATCCAGACGTTTTCCGGGACATCTGCGGCAGATGGGGCACTCCGGACGTGGATCTGATGGCCTCACGGCTGAATCATCAGGTGCCCCAATACGTGGCGAGATCATGGGATCCTCAGTCCCTGGGGGCGGATGCCCTGATCCTGAGTTGGTCCAGCTTCCAGCTGCCATATGTGTTCCCGCCTCTAGCTCTGATTCCCAGGGTCCTGTGGAAGATCAGGACGGAATGCAGAGTAGCCATTCTAGTGGCTCCAGATTGGCCCAGGAGGTCCTGGTACCCGGACCTGTGGCAACTGTCCGGCGGACACCGGTGGGCTCTTCCAGAGCGCGCAGATCTTCTCGCGCAAGGCCCATTCTTCCACCTCAATTCCAGGGCCCTCAGATTGACTGCATGGCTCTTGAGGCCTGGCTGCTGACATCCAGAGGCTTCTCTCCCACAGTGGTTGCCACCATGAATCGGGCAAGGAAACCTGTTTCCAGGAAGATATACCACAGAACGTGGAAAATCTTTTTCTCCTGGTGTGCCTCTGGTGGTCACTCACCGTGGCCGTTGTCTATCCCGACATTGTTGGCCTTCCTACAGTCGGGTTTGGAGTTGGGATTATCCCTTGGCTCTCTGAAAGGTCAAGTATCAGCACTTTCCGTGCTATTTGACAGGCGCTTGGCGCTCCTCCCGAAGGTCCGCCAATTTCTGCAGGGGGTGTCTCGGTGGTTCCGCCCTACAGGCGGCCCCTGGACCCTTGGGACCTCAACATGGTCCTGGCGGCACTGCAGAAACCGCCGTTTGAGCCACTGAGAGACATCTCTCTCTCTCGTCTGTCCCAGAAGGTGGTCTTTCTGGTGGCGATTACGTCTCTGAGAAGGGTCTCAGAATTGGCTGCACTTTCGTGCAAGTCACCCTTTCTGGTGGTTCACCAGGACAAGGTGGTGTTGCGCCCACGGCCTGAATTTTTGCCGAAGGTGGTTTCAACATTCCACTTGAACCAGGAGATTGTTCTCCCATCATTTTGCCCCGCTCCCGTTCATCAGGTTGAGCGCGACCTCCATACTCTGGATCTCGTGAGAGCTGTACGCATTTATGTGTCCAGGACCGCCTCCTTTAGGAGTTCGGATTCCTTATTTGTCCTCACGATGGGTCGCTGTAAGGGGTCCGCGGCTTCAAAGTCGACCTTGGCCAGATGGATCAAGGCTCCCATTCAGGAGGCTTACCGGTCTTCTGGTTTGCCTCTCCCGGTGGGTTTGAAGGCACACTCTACTAGAGCTGTAGGTGCCTCTTGGGCCTTGCGACATCGAGCTTCTGCTCTACAGGTGTGTCAAGCGGCCACTTGGTCCAGCCTGCACACTTTCTCTAAGCACTATATGGTGCATGCCCATGCCTCTGCGGATGCGAGTTTGGGCAGGCGGGTTCTCCAGGCGGCGGTTGCCCACCTTTAAAAGGGAACCATGTGTTATCCGTCTTGTTGAGGAACTCTTCCCGCCCTGGGGTATTGCTTTAGGACATCCCCATTGTCTGGGTCTCCCATTATGATGATCAGAAAAAAGAGAATTTTGTTTACGTACCGTAAATTCTTTTTTCTTGAATCATCAATGGGAGACCCAGCACCCACCCAGTTGTTCCGTTGCATGTTTGCATTTGATCTGTTCTCTGTTGAGACAGTGTTTCCGGGTTGTTACACCGTCTGTGCACGGCATTCTTCCCGATGTTTCGGGTGTGGTTTATTTCTCCTCGCAGCTTATGGACTAAACTGAGGATGTCTCCTACGGTGGGGGTTTATAAGCGGAGGAGGCGGTGCTACAAACTTGTAGTACCTAGTGTGACCTCCGGAGGGCAGCGCCCTAAACCCCATTGTCTGGGTCTCCCATTGATGATTCAAGAAAAAAGAATTTACGGTACGTAAACAAAATTCTCTTTTTATATATCACTCTGTTTGTCTTCACTGGAGGTCAGCGCGGTGGATCTATGAAACCCAGCACTTTCTGTTAACCCTTTGAAGAGACTAAGATGGTCACTCCAGAACCTTCACTTTGTTCTGCAGTAGCCAATGACAGGTCGACTTGGCCTTGTGTTTTGGATAGTTTTCATATATTGAAACGTCCAAGTATGTCCCATGTGCAGCTTCTGGACTGATGAGTGCAAATTTGCCTACAGTATTTGCTGATAACGTGCTGCATTCATTTTTCCTTCAACTTAGATCAGGTTTCCTGTGCCTTTATAGCTCACACATACCGCCATCATCAGTGATCCACCTCCTTGCTTTAAGAATATTGTTTCTTTCACCATATGCCTTGTTGACACCTCTCCAAATGTAACATTTATAGTTGTGGACAAAAAGTTTGATTTTGATCTCATCACTCTAAATTATCTTGTTTCAGAGGTTTGGAGGCTTTGCTCCGTGCTATTTGGCATATTGTTGGTGAGATACTTTGTGGCATTTGCGCAGTAATGGCTTTCTTTTTGTGACTCGACCATGCAGCATATTTTATTTCAAATGCCTCCTTATTGTGCATCTTGAAAGAGCTACACCCCATCCCGGACAATCTTCCTGGCAGTTGTGTCCGTAATCTTTGTTGGTCTACCTGATCGTGGTTTGGTTTTTACAGAGCCCTGATTTTTCAGCAGCTTGAACACTGCTGACTGGCATTATCAATTCCTTGGATATCTTTTTAAATCCCTTTCCTTTTTTATACAGTTCAACTATTTTTTCCCGTTGACCTGTTGACAATGTTTTGCTTCCCCATGACTCATAATCCAGAAACATCAGTGGCTGATGCATTTTATGAAGGTGGTTCTTATCCCTCTTCTCCAGCCGGTACAACAAATAAACAACCTTATAAACTTTCCGCCTGTATGTAAAGTAATAATTACAGCTCCCTTGGGTCTTAACTCCATCCGGACCTTGCCGCCTCGCTGGTCTTCTTCCGCCTCTTCATTCTTCTGGGTGCCAACTCTTCTCTCGTCCCAGTATTCTTTCTGGCGCTTGCACAGAACCCATCTCCGGGCTGCGAAGACACCGTGGGCTCTGTGGGCAGACCATCTGTCAGCATTATGCCTGCGTGAGCCACAGGCGTGAGATCCCATCTTGTTTAGCGTTCTGCTTTATGCAGACACCAGGGTGGCTATCTTGGGCCTGCGGCTGTAAGTGGCGATGTCACCCGAGGACACCATTGCCATAGTAACTGCAACGCTGTACTCAGATGACCTTCCCACCGTCCCCGCAGCTTAATCACTCAGTGATCAGAGACTACAGGGAGAGGATGTACTTTACTCATCCCCATGGTCTCTGATGTAGCAGAGCTGCGTGTCCAGTGAGATAAGATGAAGATCATGGAGGGGTATTAACGACCCCATCTTTATTACCTCCTTAACCCTAAGTGTCTCTGTGTTTTTATTTCTAATAAAATAATTTGCCTCTGTTTTGTGTCTTTTTTACTATTTATTTGTGATTCTTAATGGCCAGGTCTAACTTAGCCCGACATTGGGTATCTCAGGGCTTAATGCCAGCTGTCAATACAAAGCTGGTATTAACTACCTTATTACCCAGCGTGCCACCGCCACCAGGACTGGAAGAGCTTGTTAAAGCACCTAGAAAAAGCACTACAATGAATGTGCCATTTTCAGGGGCTGCTGAGGGGTGCTGTTCAATAGGTTGGGGGGGTCCTAAAACAATGGGTGCTCACCACTCATGCTCAGCTGCCTAGTTTTACTTTGGCTGCAATTAAAAATTAGATGAAGCCTTACGCATTTATTTTGCCAGCCAAGGTAAAATTAGGCAGCTGAGGGTGGCAGCTCACAGCTGTTGGCTTTATCTGGGCTAGACTGAAAAATACTGTGAATCCCCACGCATTTTTTTATTTTGATAAATTATTTAACACACTGTGACGGCAGGTTGGTTGCCATAAATATCTATGTATGGTAACACACCGCAGACACCAGTACAGTTTGAGGGATCGCACTCTGAAAGTCTGTGAGACTGTCTATAATTGGCTGTTGCACTCAGACTGCGCTCCCACAATCTGTATTGGTGTCTGTGGTATGTTACCATACACAGATGTGTATGGCAGCCAACCTGCTGTCATAGTGTGTTTAATAAACACCCTATTTTTGATTGCCAGCCAAGGTAAAACTAGGCAGCTGAGGGCTGGTATTCTCTACAGGGTGAGGGTGGTGGCGGGGGGGGGCAGGGTGGGGGGACAGGATGGTTGGCGGGGGGCAGGATAGAGTGAGCGGGGCAGGATGGATGCGGGAGGGCAGGATGGATGCAGGGGGGCAGGATGGAGCCGGCAGGGCAGGATGGAGCCGGCGGGGCAGGATGGATGTGGGGGGGCAGGATGGTGCCGGCAGGGCAGGATAGATGCGGGGGGGGCAGGATGGATGCGGGGGGGCAGGATGGTGCCAGCAAGGCAGGATGGATGCGGGGGGGCAGGATGGATGCAGGGGGGGCAGGATGGATGCGGGGAATCAGGATGGATGCAGGGGGGGCAGGATGGAGCCGGCAGGGCAGGATGCATGCGGGGGGGCAGGATAGATGTGGGGGGGGAAGGATGGATGCGGGGGGCAGGATGGATGCGGGGGGGCAGGATGAATGCAGGGGGGCAGGATGGAGTCGGCGGGGCAGGATGGAGTCGGCGGGGGGGGCAGGATGGAGGCGCACCTCCTGCCCCCCTCCACTCTTCCTGCCCCCCTTGCTACCCGTGGCCCCCCTCCCTCTGCCCCCCCGCTCCCCGCGGCCCCCACTCCCCCTACCCCCCTGCTCCTCAATGGTGATAAAAATAAAAATATCCCATAAGGATACTTACCCTCCGCAGGCGCTCTCCACCTGTCTTCTAGCTCCCAGGACAGGACCTGTCATTGCATGGGAAACCGATCAGCTGATCGGTCACATGACCGCAGTTAGCCAATGAGTGGCCTGTGTCTGGCACGCGATTTCGGCGACAGACACACGCAGAAAACCCTTAGACAATTATATAGTAGATTTTAAACATTATCAATTTGTTAATTCTTATTAACTCACACTTCTACCGACCACTAATAGCCTACATATACTCACCTATTAATCCCAATCTAAATAGTACTCATTTGCACAACTAAACTCAGTGCATATAATTATAGTCAATCTGTTAAAATTGATGTACTTCCAGTACTCAAATTAGTCCTCATTTTCATTCTATACTATATATAGGTGACTACATCATTTTACAAGCTGTAAAGGAGACGTGCCAGCACCAGCTACTCCTAACGGTACAACATCAATATACTATATCATTACAACAACCATTTTTAGGAAAGACTGCTATTTCTAGTGCCTTTAACTTCTGTTCTTTATATTCTGAGCCCACCACAAGATTTCTCCTAACAGAGTCTAATGATTACAGTCTGTTGTCCAACATCCTATAAACCTATAGGTAAGGCTGTTCCCGCTCTTAATCTTGTTATAAATACAAAAATAAATTCTGAAGGCTATTTTTTAATTTTTTTCTATATGTTATTATAGCCATACCAAAGTACCTTTACCCAAGCTACCTCTCTCATCGGTCAATCCAATAGATCAGGTACCCACTTGCTTTTATAACATACCGTATATAAAAATAAAAAAACTAATTTTTCATTGAGCGCAATGGATTGAAAATTATTTGAATTTGTTTTGATCTAAACCATTCCATTATAGATCTGCCAGTATGTTTGGGTCATTGTCCTGCTAAAAGATTAATCTACAGCCATCAAGTCTTTTGCAGCCTCTGACAGGTTTTGTTCTGGGATCACCCAGTATTTAGCTCTATGTTCCCCATCACCTGATCAACTTCCCTTTCCCTGATGAAGAAAAGAATCCCCACAGCATGATGCTGCCATTCCCATGTTTGATGGGGATGGTGTTTTCAGGGTGATGTGCAGTGTTCATTTTCTGCCACATGTAGAGTGCATGTAATCCAAAAAGTTCTACTTTAATCTCATCTGACCAGAGTACCTTCTTCCACATGTTAGCTGTGTCCCTTACTTAGTTTTTTGTAAACTTCAAACAAGACTTCTTATGGCTTGCTCTCTGTGTCTCCACCAGAGTGACCATTGACTACTTCTCTTATTAGTGCTCTTCTTGTTTGGGATGTCAGTTTAGATAGACAACCTTTAGATAAGAAGAGACAATGTCCAAATCCCACGTGAAAAAATATTAAAAAAGTTATATAAATATATATGTATATGCCATATAAAAAGGTAACAATATTTCACCCTATCAAAAAAGGTATCAGTTTCTTCAAGTGGGTCCCTTGGAGTTTTTTTTTATTTTTCGTCCACAGATAAGAGTGCTGCAGACTGTTCCTCTTCATTTCTTAGGTGGATGGCCATGTCTTGGTAGGGTAGGGTGTGTCCTATTCCTTCCATTTTTGGATGATGGATTGAACAGTCTTCCATAAAAGGTTTATCGCTTCAGCTATTTTTTTCATAACCTAAGCCCAAAGTGAAAGCACCACTGAATGCAGAATGTATGCTGCATTCAGGGAAGGTGTGTACCATGTCTGTACTTCCCCCGTAACCCGAACAAAACAGTTTGGAAAATTAAGAGTTAAGGGGTCCAGTGGGTCTACTCTGATTTTGCCGTCCTGGCTGCCGGTACAGTCCTCCCAGCCCGCTGCCTCTTTGTTCCGCCTCCTCTTCTGTGTGTGGCCTCCCCCTCTTTGGCGCCTGCGCCTCAGCGTGTCAATTCATGCAGGCGCACACAGAGCACTTGGTAGGAGCGGGTCCCTGCTGCTGTAACAGCACATGCGTGTGACACAAGCACCAGAGCTCGCCCTACATACAGCATGATCTTGAAATGTGTTTTTCCCCCTCTTGATAGATGTGTGGATGCGGACCCCATCTCCCACCTGCGCTCCTCTTCCAGTTTGTGTAGCTTTTATTAATCCCTTAATGACCAATGACGGCTATACCTGTCATGGCTTTGAACCATCACTGCTTGTAAACTCTCTTTGGTTAAAGAAATGCAATATCATCCTAAATTTACCACTAACATGAAGTCCAATGTCATGAAAAAACTGTTTTGGAATCACTGGGATATGTTGAAATGGTCCAGAGATATTATCTTATAAAGAGACACTGGTCAGAATTGCAAAATGAGGCTTGGTCCTTAAGGGGTTAAGAATGGCCCAAAGTGACGTTTTTAAGACGTTTTTAATAAACAAGTCTTTACTACTTATTTATATATTCTCAATAAACTCCCCTTCCTAAGGGTCTTTTTTAATCTTGAGTGCCAGTATGTTATTGGTATTTTTTATCAAAACAAATTCATCTGTTAGAATGGCTTAGTCACAGTCCAGACCTAAATCCTATTGAGAATCTTTGGAAAGACTTGAAAAATGCTGTCCACAAACACTCTCCAATCAATCTCACTGAGCTAGAGTTATTTTGCAAAGAAGAGTGGGCAAAAAATGTCAACCTTTAGATGTGCAAAGCTGGTACCGACATAACCCAAAAGACATGCAACCATAATTGCAGCCAAATGTAGTTCTACAAAGTATTTAGTAGGGGGCAGAATACAAATGCCTGTCAACATTTTCAGATATATATTTTTAAATATTTAGCAATCCATGTATAATTTCCTTTACACTTCATAAATAGGGATGGGTGAACTCAAACTGTAAAGTTCGGGACCCGTACTGATCACATAGTGTTCGTGCACAAGGTCCTGAAAATGGGTTTCCTTAGGAAACCCGTGTTACCGTTACTCTGATTCTCACTGTCAGCATCAGCCTGCTTCTTGCTCTGCATAGATTCTTTTTTTTTTTTGAACAATAAATTTTTATTGAAAAGTTTGAATTATACATATCGCAAGAAAAAACTACATATGCAAATACAAATACGCCCGTGGGCAACAGTCTAACAAGGTCCTTTGTTAATATCACAAATGACCGCGAAATATTTATTCCCAATAGGAGGGGGGGGGAGAAAAAAGGGGAACAGGGATGGGCAGGAAAGAGGGGGAAGGGAACCAGAGAGGGAGGGAAATTCAGATTTGTGCTTAGCAGGTATTTAGGTTGAATAGGTCAAACTATAACCACGGATATCACAATTAGCAATGTACAGTATTATAGGAAGAAGAGACCCAAGGGTCCCACCACGAGAGTATCTTGGTACGGCGAGTGAGGTCATGAGAGAGAGCCAGTTCGTATTGAAAGTGGGTGTTCAATGTGTCTAACAAATCTTTCAGGGTAGGAGACCGGGGGGATCTCCAACATCTGGCCACACAGAGTCTCGCTGCGAGGAGGATGTTTGCAATGATAGGACGGACTGGTGCAGGAGCGTCTTCCAGACCCATACCCAGCAAGGTCAGAATTGGAGATAGCTGAGTAGCAATACCTGAGAGAGAGACAACAAGTGTTTCCACCTGTCTCCAGAAAGTCTGCATGACTGGGCATGACCAACACATGTGTAAAGAAGAACCCACTTCGCCACATGCTCTCCAACATTCTTGAGCAGAGGAAGAAGAAGAGCTATGCCTTCCAAATCGGGCCAGCTTGATTGGTGTGAGGTACCACTCCATTTGTATTTTCTTGATCTGCTCGAGATGATTTATACAGCGTGAATAGGCCGAGCTACGACGAGCCGCCATATGCCATTGTTCTAGTGTGGCACTGAATTGGAGTAGGTTCTCCCATCTCACCATGTAGGGGAGTTTGCTAGAGCTATTTTGCCTAGCCAAAGCGCCATACAAAACAGAGATACCATGACCGGGGGGGAGGAGGCTTTAAAGAAACTCTGGACCGAGCCATCAAAAAGCGAGACATCCACTGTAGGTAGAGTGATAGTATTCAGGAAATGGCGCAATTGCAGATAACAAAAGAAAGAAGAGCGAGGAAGATCAAATTGATCAACTAGCTCGGAGAAAGATTTGAGATTGGTCCCTTCGAAAACCTGATGAAGGTGCAGGACTCCCCTGGCTCTCCACGGGGAGAGAGACAGAGACTCCACAGACAGCTCCGCAGCAAGGATTGAAATGTACTTATATAGTAAAGGGAGAAGGTCTCGTCCACTGAGGCACCACACCCTCAGTAATGTTGTCATTGATTTTAGAAGTGATTGATTTCGGTAATGGCTCAGCAAAGACATCTCTAATAGAAGCCTGGTGGAATTACGGGGTGCGAACAACTTCTCTATCTCCATCCACAGAGGGTGTGGATCATCGGCCCACCAATATCGCGCCGAAGAAAGATGGATTGCTTTGTAATAAGAAGAGATGTTTGGGGCTCCCATTCCACCAAGATCAATTGGTAAAGTAAGAACTCTGGCACTCACCCGGTGTGGTCTATCATTCCAGATGAACTTTCCCAGGGTAGACTGTAATGAAGCAATCATTCGGTTGGTAAAGGTCAATGGGAGACAGGAAAGAACAAATAGAATTTTAGGGAGGTAGACCATCTTAACAATTTGCACCCTGGCGACCCAAGATAGAAAAAGACCTGCGTGTGAGGATAGTTCGGTTTTAAGTTTATGGAGAAGGTTGTCAAAATTACGCTGTATTATCTTGTCAGTTTGGAGGATCTGAATACCCAGGTAGGGGATCCCTGAAGGCGACCAGACAAATGGAAACCGGGAGCGGAGTTTATGGGCTTGGCCTGGAGGGATGTTGATCGGATACAATAAGGATTTGGAGGTGTTAAGCTTGTAATATGAGGCTTCAGAAAATTCTGCTAACAGCTCCATAATTCTAGGAATCGTAACCATGACATCAGAACACATGAAAATTACATCATCGGCGTAAAGCCCAATCTTATGCTCCTTACCCTCGACGAGGGGACCCCTAATCAGCGGGTCATCTTTTACTCTAACAGCCAGAGGTTCCATGGCCAGAACAAAAATTAGCAGAGACAAGGGGCAACCCTGTCGGGTTCCGTTGGAAATATCAAACGGAGACGACAGAAAGCCAGATGCTCTCACCCTCGCCGAGGGGGAGGAGTAAAGTGCCATGATTGCATCCCTGAAACCTCCCTCCATACCAAACCTGTGGAGAACAGCCTCCAGGTACCCCCAGTGCACTCTGTCGAACGCTTTCTCAGCGTCTAACGAGAGAAGTGCACTGGGGGTAGACCGACGCTCCATCAGCTCCAAAAGGTCAATGACCCTTCTAGTGCCGTCTGAGGCTTGCCGACCCGGGACAAATCCAACTTGCTCCAGGCCTATGAGTGAGGGTAAAACCGCCAAAAGGAGTGTGGCCAGTAATTTGGCGTATATTTTCAAATCGCTGTTTAACAACGCGATTGGCGAAAGTTCGCCGGGGATTCAGTGGGTTTCCCAGGTTTGGGAATTGTGGCTATTGTCGCTTCTAGCCCCTCTTGACGTACAGCCCTCTCCTCCCTCCAATGGGAAAAAACGGCTAACAATCTGGGGGCCAATTGTTTCAGGAAAGTGGCATAGTACTGATAAGTGAAACCGTCAGGGCCCGGCGCAGAGTTCTTTTTCTTTAAGGAACCCACTACAGAAGTGATCTCTTTTTCAGTAAATGGAGCATTTAAGAACTAGGACTGTTCTGGTGAAAGTCTAGGGAGCTGTATTTTGTCTAAAAAGCGTTGAATAGTGTCTGCTGAAGGCTGTGGTGTAGCTGGATCTTCTCTTAAGTTATATAAAGTAGAATAGTAGTCTTTGAACTCATCCTCTATATGTAGGGGGTTACAGATTTTACGACCATCAGCCCTACGCAGGTGAGCTATTCTGGCGTCTTTACGCTTTTTCCTGACACGTCTGGACAACAATTTTCCTGCCCTATCCCCCATACCATAATATGTGGCTTTAAGTTTCTTTAAATTGTGTTCCATTTTAGCTAAGAGGAAGGAGCGCAATTTCTGTCTAGCTTTGGTGAGCTCGGCCAGAGTACAGGAGGTGGGAAATCGTTTATGAAGGGGTTCAAGGTCGGCAATTTTTTGGGTTAGCTCTCCAACTTTCCGGTCACTGTCTTTTTTAAGCCTCGAGGCAATCTGGATGAGAGAACCCCTAATTGTCGCTTTGTGAGCATACCAGAGAACTTCAGGATTAACATCTGGGGTGTCATTAATGCGGAAGTATTCCTCTAGGTGGGATGATATTTGGGCTACATTTTTTGGATAAGATAACATATGGTCGTTAATTCTCCATGTTCCTTGTGAAGGAACTTGCTGGGAGTCCTTGACCTTGAGGGAGATGGGAGCGTGGTCAGACCACGTGATATGGCCCACTGAGGAAGTCTGGCAGTGGGAGAGAAGGGCATCATTCACTAGGAAATAATCAATCCTGCTGTAAGTTTTAAATCGCGGAGACATGTAAGTGAAGTCCCTCTCCTCCCCATGAGAGTAACGCCATATATCGTGTAAATGATGATCGAAGAGTAGATCACCCAGTTCACCACGGCATTGAGAGGGGATCGAGCAGTCGAGCCGTTTGTTCACTGGTAGGTTGAAGTCCCCTCCAATAAGAGTAAGACCGGCAGTGATGGATTCCAATCTTGTGAACAAAGAGCGGAAAAATTTAGTCTGCCCTTTGTTTGGTCCATATACAGACACCAAAGAGTACATTACACCGTTGATCAGGCCTCGGACCACCACAAAACATCCTTGAGGATCACTAACCTTTTCAATCAATTGAAAGGCTATGGACTTGTGGATGAAGATTGCCACGCCTGCTTTCTTGTTCTCTGCGTTAGCGTATAATTGCGTCAGAAATAGAGGAGAGGACATCCTATGGTTGTCCTGTGCAAGGAGATGGGTTTCCTGTAAAAAAAGCACATCCGCTCGCATCTTTTTTAGCTGTTGCCATACCAGGAAGCGTTTCCCCGTCGAGTTTAAGTCGTTCACGTTGATGGAAACGAAATTAATGCTCATGATGACTCAGTCAGAATCCCCACACGGCTTAGAACAAGGAGAACCTAAAATTGAAATAAAAGTGATACGTTTAGGTTTCAAATGAACGTGACCTCTTAGTACTTTGATGCACAATCTGGAAGAGGAAGTATGGGTGGTGGATTGAGGAACAAGGCGTCAGGGGAGGGAGGAAAGGTAAGGTAAGTGGGGGTGGGTAGGGGGAAAACTCAAACAAGTATTAGTTAACAATTTTAGGTTGATCAAAGTGATCAATAAAAAAAGTTTCTACTCACACCCAGGTTCGGATAGCCCCTTTAATAGGGGAGAATACCCGGGAAGAAAGAAACAAAATACAGATTTTAAACCTAAGGTCGGATGAAAGGAGGTCAAAAAAGAGGTAAATCAGGGAGAACAAGGAAAGAACAAAATAGCATGGAGTGTCCAAAGAAAAAAAACTCGGGGGGGCAGTAGATCCATAGAGGATTTTAGAGTACAGGGGATAGAAGGGAATAGTAGGAGATAAGAACTGTGAGGAGAAAAGGAAAGAGAAAGGGGTAGAAGATAAGAGAGATAAATCAGGTTCAAAGAGAAGAGATATTGAAAAGTTGGTTGAGAGCGCCCTCTAGAGGTAGATGCGAGGGGAACTAGAAAGAAATAAGAGTTAGTTAGAAAAAGTAAGAAAGTGGGGTCAAACAAAGAGCAAGAGCAAAATTAGACGTAGAGAAGTAAAATAAGACGAAAAGGAAGAGAGGAAGAGAGACCCAGGGAATCAATCTGAAATCAATAATCAAATGTTCTCAGTTACGCCATTCAGTCCGGATCCAGATGTCTCCCAGAAGGGAGCAGCGGGGTGGCCAAGTCCTCAGTGGAAGTCTGGGAAATCCTCTCCGGGGGAACCAGGTTCCATTTCTGAAGGTGGGATAAAGCTTGCTTCGGGGTTAAACATATGTATGTCTTATCATTGCGTCTAATGATGAGCTTCAGTGGAAATCCCCATCTGTATTCAACGTGCTGATCCCGGAGAATGGCTGTAGCAGTGTGAAAAGCTTTACGTCTTGCCAAGGTACCTGGGGATAGATCTGCGTAGACGGCAATGTGCTGGAAATCTTCTGGGACCTCCGCACCCTGCCTCAGAGCCCTTAAAAAGTCATCTTTCATCTCATAATAATGAACTCTTGCGAGTACATCCCGAGGGAGAGAGGGGTCCAGGGCTGCCGGTCTTGGGAGATAGTGTATCCTGTCAACAATTACCTCCCTAGGTTGGAGCCCAGGAAGGACTGATGCAATAAATTTCTGCAGCAAGGACCGGAGCTCAGAAGCAGGGACAGCGTCAGGGATGCCTCTCAATTTAAGATTATTCCTGCGAGAGCGGTGCTCTAGGTCTAGTGTCTTTAATGTGGTATTTTCCCACTTTTCTTGTACGGCAGCGTGCGCATCCAGCAGAGTGTTGTGAGACTGGACTAATTTCCCCATCTCCTCTTCAAGCTTTGTGGAGCGGGCTGCACCTTCACCTCCCCCCTCAGGCCCGCCATCATGTCCCTCATATCCTCCTGGAGAGAGGATCTCAGCGTGGCCAGGAGATCCCTCATAGATGATTGTGTGATGGGGGCTTCAGGAAGTATTCCTGTGTTAGGCGCTGTGGAGGGCTGAGAGGACATAGATCCTCTTGTGGAAGCCCGTGTAGAGCGGGAAGGAGAGAGGGCGGAGGCGCCATGTTGGGTGATAGTGGTGGGAAGGAGCGCGCTGGGGTGAAGAAGTCCACAAGACTCCTCGGCGGTCTGTTCTTAACGCTCCGGCTTCTTTCCATCCGCTGGGCAGGACTATCAGGCAGCTTCAGGTGTGGGCACCGGGACGGCAGCGGCGATGAGAATGCTTGTAAACGCTGGATAGAGTCCCTGAGTCTCGGAGCTCCAATCGTCAGGCTATGCCCCTGCATAGATTCTTGTCTATGCAGAGCGATGTAGCAGAACTGACATTGCTTTGCTATCCATGTGGACTACGTCGAACAGGATTTTTTTATAATAAAGATGGAGTCTCTAAATGTTTTTTTTTGTTTTATTTCTAATAAAAAAAAATTTCTCTGTGTTGTGTTTTTTTCTTTACTAGATATTCATGGTGGTCATGTCTAATATTGGCGTGACCTCATGAATTTTGGGCTTAGAGCCAGCTGATAATACAAAGCTGGCACTAACCCCATTATTACCCAGCAAGCCACCCGGCACCTGAGCCGCTTTAAGAGTTGGATACAGCGCCAGAAGATGGTGCTGCTATGAACGCGCCATTTTCTGGGCCAGCTGTGGACTGCAATTTTGCAGTGGGGGGGCCAGAAAGCTTGGGCCACCCTGTGCTGCGGATTCCAGCCCCCAGCTGCCTAGTTGTACCTGGCTGGACCCAAAAATAGGGCGAAGCTCACATTGTTTTTTTTTTAAATAATTTCATGAAATTCATGAAATAATTTAAAAAAAAAAAGGCTTCCCTATATTTTTATAAAAATATGGCAAAGCCCAAGTTACAATTTTTTTTAATAGTTCGTTAAAAAAACAAATATATTTAGAGCCTGAATCTCTATTAACTCCTTGAAATTCCCTTCTGTGCTGAACACTCTCGGCAGAGTTATATTTAGGGCCTGAGTCTTTATTAACTCCTTGAAACTACCCTCTGTGCTGAACACTCTCAGCTCTGCTTCATCAGAGACCAAGAGGATGAACAAAGCTTCTATTCCCTTGGTACCTGAGGGAGAGGCTGGAGCGCTGCAGAATCGTAAGGGGTGGAAACTCAGGTCACCTGAGGACAGCTCAGGTCATGCCACCTGAGCTGTCCTCAGGTGACCCCAGTGTCTCCCGGTTACAGTGCTGAAGATCACGCTCCTGACGTAAATTACACACTGAGTTGTCAGAAGATTGCGCCAAAAAGCAAGAAATCCGTGGTGGGAAAACCGTTTTTTTTGTGCTTTTTTTGGCCCAGGAGATAAAGATGAACACATTGGACACAATGCACGAAGGTCAGGCCTAAATTGCACCAAAAAAATCAAGAAATCCGCGGGAAAAATGTTGCAAATTTTGTGCTTTTTTTGGTCCAGGAGATAAAGATGAACACCTTGGACACAATGCACGGAGGGTCAGGCCTAAATTGCACCAAAAAAACATGCAATCCGCGGCAAAACCATCACTCATAGAAGCACCATCTTCTGGCGCTGTATCCAACTCTTCTTGCGGCCCTGGTGCTGAGTGGCTCGCTGGGTAATAATGAGGTTAGGGCCAGCTTTGTATTATCAGCTGGTCCTAAGCCCGAAACTCATGGAATCACGCCAATATTAAACATGACCGCCATGAATTTCTAGTAAAGATAAAAAAAGCACAACACAGAGACATTTTTTTTTTATTAGAAATAAGACAAAAAAAAATGTAGAGACTAAATCTTTATTATAAAAAAAAATCCTCCGTCCGACGTAGTCCACTTGGATAGCAAAGCAATGTCAGCTCTGCTACATTGCTCTGCATAGACAAGCGTCTATGCACAGGGAGAAGCAGGCTGATACTGACAGTGACAGTTAGAGTCAGAGTTCAGTCAGAGTTCAATCGAGTTCATGGCTCGAGCAATGAACTCGAGTGAACCCTGACGTCAGCGCCCGAACAGTGCCGACGCTGGCCGAAAATTGACGAGCAGTGCAGTGAATAAACTAATTTTATGATTTATTTTATAGGCATCCCATATCTGTAAAGTTCAAGCTTGGGGTTTGGATGCAAGTTAGCGTCATTTCCGACCCCGAGCTTGAACTTTACAAAAAGCTCAGGCGAAACCCCCGATCCCGAACTTCGGGGGGTTCACCCATCACTATTCATAAATACTTGCTACTTAGCGTTGGTATATTGCATAAAATCCCTATAAAATACATTTAAGTTTGTAGCTGTAATTTCAAAAAATGCTGAAAACTTCACAGTGTATGAATACATTTTCAGGGCACTTCCAAATCTGGCTTAAAGGTAAATTTTTACAGCAGGCATTCAATATAGCACATAAACTTGTAAAGCTAAAGAATATTTAGAAAGTGCTCTCAGTTTTGTTTTAGACATGATCCTGCTACCATCTGATCACCTATACTATACACTGTTGCAGTATATAGTGAAAAATAGAGTTTCCTATGAACCAGCATTCTGGTCATCAAAGCAACACGTTTATGACAGGCATTGGGCATACCCAAGATTACCATATCGCAGGGGTAGGATGGGCACAGCAGAAGGTCACACCTTGTGCTGTGCTCTATAAATACAGCTGTCTGAGATTGATACTGACTTTTAACAGTTTATTATCATCAGGAAGCAACTCGCTGCAATGAGCGGCAAATGATGGCTGAATAAACAGTCATTATCTGCCAGGAATGGGGCAGATTTAGTTACATAGATCCACTCCTGATGAATACTATAAATGTATGGAGCTCATAATTAATGGGTTATGGAGTAACTATTGTTTTAATCTTTCTTTTCCATAAGTAAACAGTACATATGAAAATAAGAAACTTCGTAAATTATCTCATTAGAGAAATTTGCTTTTTTTTCTCCTTCTGAGCTGATCTTTCATTTTGAATATTCTCAATGCATGGACAAAATATATCTTCAGTGAATACAGACTTTCTCATTACTGAGATAGGAGATGGCTGCTGATTCTCATAAAGTTGTACGGAGAACGGAGAGGGGAGGAGGGGGGAAGAACTAGAGGCAAATACAGACATTCTGCTGCAGGTTCTCCTAAAGTATCAGTTACACATTAAATCCTCAATACAATGTTATTGTATTTCAGTGTGGCTCTGAAGAAAATGGTGGTGGCAAATGTAATAACAAATTCCTTACTGCATGGTACATGACATGCCATATATTGGACAATATTCTTCTTCAGTAGGAAAACTAAATTATGTTTTACTTATGTAAATATGGTTACGGTAGTTTCGATGTAACAAGATCTTTTTGTGTTATAGGTATTTTGCCAAAAAGGGGTGTTGATGTCTCCACATGTGAAGTGTTTCGATTTTACAAACTGGTTACAATTAAAGGACTTATAGAACCTGTATCAATGATTGTGCCTAGGAGGGTAAGAAAATAGCTTTTGTTATATTGAGCTATGGTGGGCCAAAAAAGACAGACAGACATCATTATTATTTTACCTGCACTATACTTTGTACAGTATATATTGTCAGTTCCTTATTTCCCCTTAGAAATACATTGCATTCCTGTTAATCCAGAATCTCCACAATCAGAAATCGTGGTATTCTGCTATCACACACATATAATATGGCTGTTAACTCTGCATCCTTTTCCTTTGTGCCTTGCAGTCGGAATCGTACCAGGAGGACATTTACCCAATGACAGCTGGAACACAGCCAGCCCTTACTTCACATGAATGGCTGAGAGGAATTACTAGAGGTCAGAGAGGGATATCTTGAAAGACATTGCTTTGCTGTTATCGAAGCACTTACTTGATTTCATATTTCTTTTTTTTTTGCTTTCTTCTTAAAATGCCTGTAGGAAAGGTTGCCCCTCTGAGCATTTATCAGAAGGAATATGCAACCAAGTGAATGCACGAAACTGGTCTGGTCTTTGAAACCCAGATGTAGCTCAAATTATACAAAGTACTTGTAAGTGGAATGGAACTAAGCAGCGAGGAAAGCTTTAAAGAACCATAATGTTTAATATTTAAATACATCTTCAGCCAGTGAATATCCAAATCAACCATTGGGAGCAGCTGCCTGATGCTGGAGTGCTGTTTCTACCTCCCTCCCCTTAGAGCCTGAATCAGAATATACTCTGTAATAATTTATAAGAATACATCCTTACCAGGCCTTTCATGTTTGGATGTTCGAAACTGGTGAAAGACCACTCAGCACACACTACACATAGCCTTCATAGGCAAATAGCTACACATAAGTATTTGTTCACATCTTCTTTTTGGTCGTTGATAAGTAGGGCAGGGGGATTTAAAAGAATATATTAACAAATTTGTGGGCTGTGTTGAGTGAAAGGGCATGGCAATCACAGCCCAACAAATTCACTATAATCTATGCCAGAAAATTATATATATTATAGAAGAAATGTTCTCCAGTTTACTTTTGGAGTAGATTTCTGATCATATCAACATTTATGATGATAATAAAAGGCATAAGAGAGATAGAGAGACATATCAAAAGGTGCTGGACAATGACTTCTAGGTGGATCTGAAAAAATACCATGTCTCTAAAGGTGCCTTTACACGCCGCTATCTCAGCTGGCGATATGAGGCGATCTAACGTGCGTGTGCATGTTTTTCATGCTCCCCTCAGTTCGCCGATGGTGGCATCACACGCCGCAATTTTGCCCTGAAAGTAAGGCGATGTGTCGCTCCGGAAATCACCTCACCTACAGCGGAAGCAATCCTGCCTAATTCCATCGCCGCTTCACACGCCGCAATTCCAAAGGCAATGTGAGCGTACATGTTCAGCATGGCGAGGAGATAGGCGTGCCGCAGTGGTTTACACCGCGCCCCATACGCGCTCATTGGACAACGCAACATCGTTACGATTAGTCAGCCTGCTCTGGAAGGCTGACTAATACATGACGCCATTGCCATTGTGTGGTGCTGAATGGACAGCTCTTCAAATATGGTGCGGTGTCAAGTGACAGCCAATGGGAACACAGTAGCCCACACCAATCATTTCAGATGGGGCGTGGACTCCAGCACGCTGAGGCATGCCTACGGGAAATCATAGGCGTCGCAGATTCCATCACTCACCCGTTCACACGCCACAACACGGAAATATCGCCTTCATGATTGAGGCTGATTTCAGAGCAGTGCTAAGGAATCAGGCGACAGGCGAGACACGATTTATCACCGCGAAATTCCCCAATCACACGCCGTAACCGTGAGGCAATTTCACGGCGATTGCTCCTTGGCGACATATCGCCTATAGGAATCCCAGCCGAGATTGTGGCGTGTGAAGGTACCTTTAAACTTGACTATGTAATAGCAACCTATTCTTCAGGTTTGGAGTACTGCTTTCATATTTCTCTTCTATGTAACTGGCTCCTGCTATGCCAGTTGAGATGGAGTAGTAGAGGTGACAAATTCATTAAGGTCACACCATTTAAAAGAAGTACCCCATCAAAGCTCTTATCCTCCTAATATATTGTAATCATCATATTATATAACACTGTGTACTTACAATTGCTTATTTTGCCTGTCCACCCAGTTAATACTTCACTTTTTTATTTGCTGTGTGTAGAAACAAGAAGTTTCTTTTCCCTATATGAATCCCCCTCTTCAATGCCTGATCCAGCTGCTTCCACTTCCCACTTGTCAGATACTTTTGCAGTGATGACGCATGCAGGGAAAAGAGACTTCCTGTTTCTACATAGTCTGGGAACTTGCTATCTACCTTATGGAGAGATGTTTTCCTGCAACTATAAGTTAAGTAGATGAGGAGATTGTAGAGCGTCTGTAGTTTGGGGTTTTGATCTGATTCTGAGTTCTTCCACTTCCTTACTGAAGTGCAAATTTGCATATTTCCTAGAGGAGGGATGTGGCTGCAATCTCCTCATTTACTGAACTGTCTTCTTATGGTTGCAGAACTCCATAAGGTAGATAGCAAGTTCCCAGACCTTGTCTTAGCCCACTCACACAGCCAGATCAGAATATCCCACACACTACACTCTTACTCTTAGGCCTGAGCCTGGGACAAGGGGGCATCCTCTACGTCTGGAGGAAAGAAGGTTTAATCATAATCACAGACGCGGATTCTTTACTGTAAGAGCAGTGAGACTATGGAACTCTCTGCCACATGATGTTGTAATGAGTGAGTCACTACTAACATTTAAGAAGGGCTGGATGCCTTTCTTGAAAACTATAATATTACCGGTTATACATACTAGATTCTTTGATAGGGCGTTGATCCAGGGAACTAGTCTGATTGCCGTACCTGGAGTCAGGAAGGAATTTTTCCCCCAATGTGGAGCTTAGTGTTGCCACATGGTTTTTTTTTGCCTTCCTCTGAATCAACATGTTAGGCTATGGGTTGAACTAGATGGACTTAAAGTCTTCCTTCAACCTTAAAAACTATGTTACTATGTTACACTGATGAGGGGCAGTTACCCCGAAACGCAGCATCTGTAGTTTGGGGTTCTGATCTGGCACAAATCCCTTAGTCATTTTAAACACTTGTTGGAAAGCGATTATGACTTTGAGGAGCTACTTAAAAGTGGCGCTGGAGTTCTTCCACTTCTTTACTGAAGTGAAAATTTGTTTCTACATAGAGCTTAGAATAATTCAGCTAATCTGTTTTTAATGAAGCGATTCACAGACCAAATGGAAAAGAGAATAATGGCAAAATGAGCAATTTTAAGTGCACAATGTAATACAACATGATGATTGCAATGTATTATGAGGATAAAAATTTTGAAGGAAGTGCTTCTTTAATGAATTCAGGGTTTGTTCTGTATAGCGTGTACCTCCGTGTACTGTACCATAAATGCAATTGTAGCATTTTTTATTTTAAAAAATGCCATCAGGCCTTGGCTGCTGTCCAACTTCTACAAATTCTGCATTGCTGATCAAAAGTGACATGATAATTCTGAAAGGCATAGATTTTTGCTCAACTCACTGATGCTCTAAAAAATTTGTGTCTTTTTAATATTTTTACAAAGCAGTGTAAAGGCTTTGATGATTTGGCCCCAAAGAGTTCAGCAATCACCAGTATATATTTGCAAGAATATGCTTACAGTTGATTTTGTGATGTAAGTGGCAAAACTTTGATTTTGCAACTGTGTTCTCTATTTTATGCTTCATACAACATTCTTATGCGTGGGATAGTTTTAAGATAAAGTAAATATTGAACAATGGCCAATTTATTTTTAAATCAGGTTTTTGTGTTAAATGTATTTTTAAAAATGCTGTGGCAACATTTTTTATTACAACATATCATAATCTGTATTAAAAATAGAGAATAGAAATCTTGTAATTTTCTACTGGGTACTGGGGATTTTTAAGAGTTCAGCTTTCTATTGTTTAGGAGAGCAATACGTGTACATTGCCTCAATTTTCAGATCCCTATCTTTGTATTGAAGCATCTAAAGAGCCTGTGCAAAGGTAAACGGTAGGTCAGGGTGAAGGGGAGTGGGAGCAAGGTATGTGATGTGTTCCAGGAATTATGACTCTAAAAAGCCCCTGTGGCCAGAGTGAAAATTGTAAGATTACTATTTTTTTTTCCGGTTCCCCGTTCCCGGTTCCCCGTTCGAGACTGGTATTTTCCCAGACTGTGTAATCGGAAGGTCTGGCACTGGGTCTCCCCCTTCTGTCTGGGTCGCTGCTCCTTTTTGGGCGCCCTCGCTGTGACTTCCCTCTAGGACTCACTTCACACTCTCTCACACAACATCTGACTAACTGTCTGTCCTTCCCGCTCTTTTCACTACACCTTAGCTCCTCCCACCGGGACAGGTTCCCTAGCAATGTGTTAACCAAAAAGTCCACTAACCTAAGTGTATGAATGCAGGGATGAGAGCCTCAGTTTGACATCACCCTCTCCAATAACTGGGATACCGCACGCGCTGCTGGGATGCAGTACCCTTACTGTGGCGCACTGACCAGTGGGGCGCCACAAGGGCTCCCGCCCTAATCGGCACTGCCGCTATGTAGTTTGCAACCCGAGATCGATTAATGACTTCTGGGTTTGTTAGACCAATCCAGGAACATAGTCTAAAACTAATTCTGCATGTGTCACACTGACAGGTTTAAAGCATTCCAATGCTTTTGCATTGCAATGCATTATACCAGCGATTAGACTAATAAAAGTTGAAGTCTGATAGAGGGACTAAGTAAAAAAGTTAATGTTTTTTTGTTTGTTTTTTTAAATTAGAAAGAAAACATTTATATTTGTGTTTTGTATGTAACCTCTTCTCATGTCCTTTGGAAGTACACTGAGCTGTAGGCTGTTTTTCTTCTAAGGGAAAAAAAAAATTTAAATCTGATTTTTAGCGAGTGTGGCGAGCTGAGTGTGACAGAGCGCAAGTGCGGCAGAAGTAAGTGTGTGACTTGTGATTCAGTGAGGAGGTGTTTGGGAATCCTGCAACAAATACCTGTGTGAATTGCTGACTGTTTCTTTTTTTTTTTTTACTTTTTAATTTTATTGGGCTTTCTTAACTTTCTTTTCTCTCTACAAGTTTATGTCTCTTATTTTACTACCTGTAAGTTAAAGGGTTAACTACTTTGCACTTAAAACCTGTGGTGTAGCTATACTTACAAGGGGTTAATTAAGGGTGGGGGTGCATAATTAAGGGTTTATAAGAAGCAGCTGGTTGGGGCTTCCAGTCCTTTGGAAGTACACTGAGCTGTAGGCTGATTTTCTGCTAAGGGAAAAAAAAAAATTTAAATCTGATTTTCTAGCGAGTGTGGCGAGCTGAGTGTGACAGAGCACAAGTGCGACAGAAGTAAGTGTGTGACTTGTGATTCAGTGACTTTGGATTAAGGGAGTTTGGAAGGGAGGACTTACTGAATTGCTGGTTGTATTTTATTAATACTTTGCATTTCTTTTTACTTATCATTTCTGTCTGGTGCAATCCCCATTAGGAAATGAGCTCCATGATTGGCAATGCCATCCAGTGTACATCTTGCCACATGTATGCATTCCTTGACCATACTGCTGTGTGAGATGTGAGTACGTTGTGCATTTGGAAGCCCAGATACTGGATCTAAATGAACAACTGACAACGCTGAGATCCATAGACAATATGGAAAGGAGTCTGCTGCTCACTGAACAGCTGCTCAATGGGATAGATGTGGGGGAGGATGGTAGTATGGAGCTGCAGGACCGTGAGGTAGCCAGCTGGGTGACAGTTAGAAGGCGGGGTAGAGGGAAGGGTGCCAGGGAGGCTAGCCCTGATCTGGCACACCCCAATAAATTTGCTATGTTGGCAAATGAGGGGGGTGTGAGTTCAGGGATAGCACTGCTTCAGCAGGGCATGACCTCTGAAAGCCAGAGGAGTGTCTGCTCCAGTAAGGGGGAAAACAGGAGAGAAGGACAGGCCAGACAGGTGCTGGTAGTGGGGGACTCAATTATTAGGGGAATAGATAGGGCAATCTGTCACAAAGACAGGGATCGTCGAACAGTGTGCTGCCTACCTGGCGCTCGAGTCCGGCACATCGCTGACCGAGTTGACAGATTACTGGGAGGGGCTGGTGAGGACCCAGCGGTCATGGTGCACATTGGCACAAATTTACAAAGTTAGAGGTAGGTGGAAGGTCCTTAAAGATGATTTCAGGGAATTAGGCTGCAAGCTTAAGGCAAGGACCTCCAAGGTAGTATTCTCTGAAATACTGCCTGTACCACGTGCCACACCAGAGAGGCAAAGGGAGATTAGGGAGATAAATAAGTGGCTCAGGAATTGGTGTAGGAAGGAGGGGTTTGGGTTCCTGGAGAACTGGGCCGACTTCTCTGTTGGCTACAGGTTCTATGCTAGGGACGGGCTGCACCTCAATGGGGAGGGTGCAGCTGTGCTGGGGGAGAAAATGGCTAGAAGGTTGGAGGAGTGTTTAAACTAGGGATTGGGGGAGGGTATTCATTGTATAGGAGGGGAAGATAGTGTAAATAGTAACCTGGGCACAAGTAATAAAATTGGGGGTGGCATGGGGGGTGGGGTTAGAACAGTCAATCTAGTAGGAAGGAATAGAGGTAAAGAGAGATGCATAAAGTGCATGTACACTAATGCCAGAAGCCTCACCAACAAAATGGAGGAATTAGAATTGATTTTGTTGGAAAATAATTATGACATGGTGGGGATTTCGGAGACTTGGCTGGACGAGAGCCATGACTGGGCTTTTAATTTACATGGCTATTGTCTGTTCAGAAATGACCGTACAAATAGGCGAGGAGGAGGTGTATATTTATACGTAAAATCATCCTTAAAACCCATCCTGCGTGATAATATAGGTGAATCTAATGGAAATGTAGAGTCCCTGTGGGTGGAGATAAGGGGAGGGGGAAAAAATAATAAATTACTGATAGGGGTTTGTTATAAGTCCCCAACAATAATGGAAGTGGAGGAGAATATCCTCATAAAGCAAATAGATGAAGCAGCGACTCAGGGAGAAGTCATTATTGTGGGGGACTTCAACTACCCTGAAATACATTGGGGATCAGAAACCTACAGTTCCAGCAAAGGTAATACATTTTTGAAAACTATGAGAGACAATTACCTTTCACAACTGGTTCAGGACCCAACAAGAAGGGGGGCACTGCTGGACCTAATATTAACCAACAGGCCGGACCGCATATCAAATATACGGGTTGGAGGTCACTTGGGTAATAGTGATCATAACTTAATAAGCTTTCAAGTATCCTTTACTAAGACGTGTAGTAGAGGGGCTACAAGGACACTAAACTTCAGGAAGGCAAATTTCCAACGGTTGAGAGATGATCTTAGTGCAATAAACTGGGACGATGTCCTGAGACATAAAAGTACACAACACAAATGGGAGATGTTTATTAGCATCCTGAATAGGACCTGTGCACAATATATACCCTATGGGAATAAGCATGCTAGAAATAGAAGGAAACCACTATGGCTAAATAAAGCGGTAAAAAGTGCAATATGTGACAAAAAGAAAGCATTTAGGGAATTAAAGCAAGTAGGTAGTGATGAGGCATTAAATAAATACAGAAAATTAAATAACATTTGTAAAAAGCAAATCAAGGCAGCAAAGATTGAGACAGAGAGACTCATTGCCAGAGAAAGTAAAAAGAATCCCAAAATATTTTTTAACTACATAAATAGTAAGAAACTAAAAAATGATGGTGTTGGCCCTTTAAAAATAGTCTGGGTGAAATGGTGGATGAGGATGAGGAAAAAGCCAATATGCTAAATGACTTTTTTTCAACAGTATTTACACAAGAAAATCCCATGACAGACAATATGATCAGTGATAACAAAAATTCTCAATTAAATGTCACATGCTTAACCCAAGAGGAAGTACGGCATTGTCTAAAAATCACTAAAATTGACAAATCCCCGGGCCCGGATGGGATACACCCCAGAGTGCTGCAGGAATTAAGTACTGTCATAGATAGACCATTATTTTTAATATTTAAAGATTTCATAATAACAGGGTCTGTACCACAGGACTGGCGTATAGCAAATGTGGTGCCAATATTCAAAAAGGGGACAAAAACTGAACTTGGAAATTATAGGCTAGTAAGCTTAACCTCTACTGTGGGTAAAATCCTAGAGGGTTTTCTAAGAGATGCTATACTGGAGTATCTGAAGAAAAATAACCTCATGACCCATTATCAACATGGTTTTACGAGGGACCGTTCCTGTCAAACTAATCTAATAAGCTTCTATGAAGAAGTAAGTTCTGGACTGGACCAAGGAAATACAGTGGATGTGGTGTATATGGACTTTTCAAAAGCTTTTGATACGGTGCCACACAAAAGGTTGATACATAAAATGAGGGCAATGGGGATAGGGGAAAATATGTGTAAGTGGGTTAAGAACTGGCTTAGTGATAGGAAATAAAGGGTGGTTATTAATGGAACACACTCAGAATGGGTCACAGTTAACAGTGGGGTACCACAGGGGTCAGTGTTGGGCCCGCTTCTATTTAATATATTTATTAATGACCTTGTAGGGGGCATACAGAGTAGAATCTCAATATTTGCAGATGACACTAAACTCTGCAGGGTAATCAATACAGAGGAGGACAATTTTATATTACAGTAGGATTTATGTAAACTAGAAGCTTGGGCTGCTAAATGGCAAATGCGCTTTAATGGGGATAAATGTAAAGTCATGCACTTGGGCAGAGAAAACAAAAGGTATAATTATGTGCTTAATTGTAAAACACTGGGCAAAACTGTCACTGAAAAAGACCTGGGTGTATGGGTAGATGACAAACTCACATTTAGTGGCCAGTGTCAGGCAGCTGCTGCAAAGGCAAATAAAATAATGGGATGCATTAAAAGAGGCATAGATGCTCATGAGGAGAACATAATTTTACCTCTATACAAGTCACTAGTGCGACCACACTTAGAATACTGTGTACAATTCTGGTCTTCGGTGTATAAGAAAGACATAGCTGAACTAGAGCGGGTCCAGAGAAGAGCGACAAAAGTCATTAGAGGACTAAGGGGTCTGCAATACCAAGACAGGTTATTAAACTTGGGGTTATTTAGCTTGGAAAAACGAAGGCTATGGGGTGATCTTATAATAATGTATAAATATATGAGGGGACAGTACAGAGACCTTTCTAATGATCTCTTTACTCTTAGGCCTGAGACTGGGACAAGGGGGCATCCTCTACGTCTGGAGGAAAGAAGGTTTAATCATAATCACAGACGCGGATTCTTTACTGTAAGAGCAGTGAGACTATGGAACTCTCTGCCACATGCTGTTGTAATGAGTGAGTCACTACTAACATTTAAGAAGGGCCTGGATGCCTTTCTTGAAAACTATAATATTACCAGTTATACATACTAGATTCTTTGATAGGGCGTTGAACCAGGGAATTAATCTGATTGCCGTATCTGGAGTCAGGAAGGAATTTTTTCCCCCAATGTGGAGCTTAGTGTTGCCACATGGGTTTTTTTTGCCTTCCTCTGGATCAACATGTTAGGCTATGGGTTGAACTAGATGGACTTAAAGTCTTCCTTCAACCTTAAAAACTATGTTACTATGTTACTATGTATGTACAGCACAATGGAATTAATGGTGCTCTAAAAATAAGTAAAAATAATAATAATAACAATAAATAACAAAAAAATGAAACAATTTACCAAAAAAGTTCACATATTTATTATTACCGCGTCTGGAACAACTTGACCTATAAAACTTTCACACAAGTTAACCTCTTCAGTGAACACAGTGAAAGAAATAAAATAAAAAACATAGCTAAAATACTATGATGTATCATCATACTGCTGAAGAAAATATGGAATAAGATGCAATAAAAAAAAGTCATGTGTACTGTAAATAAAAATTGTATTGCTGAAACCATCATCTTCACCCGCAAACAACAATCAGCCATATCTCCATCAGCATAAAAATAAAAAAGCTACAGGATTCAGAATAGAATGATAACAAAACAATTATTTTTTTCTATAAAATAGTTTTTGTTGTGTAAAATATGCACAACATAAAAAAATTCTATAAATGTAATAAAGATGTCTTATCACTTTTACCACTTGGTAAACGGTGTAAAACAAAAAAACTCTTTGACACCTTTCACTCTCTCCTCAGTCCGAAAGTGCATGCCCCTATCACTGACCTCTGAGCTGATGACCTGGCTTCTTACTTCATGGACAAAATAGACAACATCCACATCCGCCAGGAAATCAGCTCTCAGCCTCCAAGCGATGCCACCCCATTCTTCCCCACATCTCCTCTGGTTCAATCTCCACATTTGACCCAGTCACAGAAGAAGTCTCCAGGCTCCTCTCTTCCTCTCATCCCACCACATGCACTACTGACCCCATTCCCTCACACCTGCTCCAGTCCCTCTCTCCAGTCGTCACCACTCATCTAACCAAACTCTTCAATCTCTCCCTCTCTTCTGGCATCTTCCCCTCCTCCTTCAAACACTCATTCATTACTCCATTATTAAAGAAAACCACTCTCGACCCATCCTGCACAAATAACTACAGACCAGTCTCCAATCTCCTTTTCATCTCTAAACTCCTGAAGCGCCTGGTCTTCTCCCGCCTCACCCGTTACCTCTCCGCTCACTCTCTTCTAGATCCATTACAGTCTGGTTTCCGCCCACTTCACTCTACAGAAAATGCCCTCATCAAAGTGACCAATGACCTTCTTACAGCAAAACGTAATGGTGACCACTCTCTGCTTATTCTCCTTGACCTCTCTGCTGCTTTTGATACTGTTGACCATCAGCTCCTACTCTCTAGGCTGCACTCCATTGGCATAAAGGACACTGCTCTCTCCTGGCTCTCCTCCTATCTTTCTGACCGCTCTTTCAGTGTATCTTTTGCTGGCTCCACTTCTTACCCTCTTACTCTCACTATTGGAGTCCCTCAGGGTTCAGTCCTTGGCCCTCTCCTCTTCTCTCTCTACACAGCCCCGATTGGACACACCATCAGCAGATTTGGCTTTCAGTACCATCTTTATGCTGATGACACACAACTATACACTTCAGCCCCGGACCTTACCCCTGCAGTATTAAAGAACACCAATGACTGTCTGGCTGCAGTTTCCACTATCATGTCTGCTCTCTATTTGAAACTAAACCTTTCCAAAACTGAACTTCTTCTGCTCCCCCCATCCACTAACCTCCCTAAATCTGACATCTCTCTCTCAGTGTGCGGTACCACGGTAACGCCTATGCAGCAGGCTCGCTGTCTGGGTGTTATGTTTGACACTGATCTCTCCTTCTCCTCCCACACACAATCTCTCGTCTGCTCCTGTCACTTACACCTGAAGAATATCTCTAGAGTCCGCCCCTTTCTCACCATGGAAACAACAAAAACTCTCACCATGGCCCTAATCCATTCCCACCTTGACTATTGCAATTCTCTATTAAGCGGCCTCCCCCTCACCAGACTTACTCATCTCCAGTCCATCCTTAATGCAGCAGCCAGGATCACCCATCTGGCCATTCGTTACTCAGATGCCTCTGCTCTGTGCCAGTTATTGCACTGGCTGCCCGTACACTACAGGATCAAATTCAAATTGCTTGTTCTCACCCACAAAGCTCTTCACAGTGCAGCACCCCCCTACATCTCCTCCCTCATCTCTGTCTATCACCCCACCCGTTCTCTACGTTCTTCAAATGACCTTCGACTAACATCTGCACTAATCCGATCCTCCCACTCCCAGCTCCAAGACTTCTCCAGAGCTGCACCAATCCTCTGGAATGCTTTACCTCAAGAAATCAGGACTATCCACAACTTGCATGGCTTCAGACGATCTCTAAAAACACATCTTTTTAAGGCGGCCTATCATACTCCCTAATAGAAGTCCTTTGTACTGTAGATAGTGAATGGGCTATCTCTCTTGACATTACTCTTCTACAAACTCCACTAAACCAAAAAGGTCTACACAGACTGTCTAATGACCATCCATGTAAGCTTAGTTCTATGCCCCATTTCCTCAAGATGCCTGGACCATCAGTGCAATAAGCCCCTGTACCTTGTGTAACCCCTATCCCGTTGTAGATTGTTAGCTCTTTTGAGCAGGGTCACCTTCATTTCTTGCTTTATTGTATTTTCTTTTTTACATTGATTCTATGCCTATTGTTTTGTATCCAATTATTGTACTGTATTTGTTCTCTACTGTAATTACTTACTGTATTATATTTTCTGTACTCTAGCCCCTACATTATAAAGCGCTGCGGAATATGTTGGCGCTATATAAGTAAAGCTTTATTATTATTATTATTATTATAAATAGTTTAAAAGCAATAATAAAAATGTAAAGTGCTCAAAAATGGTATCAACAAAAATGTGAACTCATCCCTCAAAAAATAAGCCCTTACATGACTTTGTTGGCAGAAATATGAAAAATTGTAGCTTTCAAAATATGGAGATGCAAAAACTTTTTTTTTTTTTTTTTTTTTTAAACAAAGCAAAAAAAAAGTTTTTTTACTGTAGGATAGTAGCCAAAGATAAAATACTGACATGAATCTTGTATTGCTGTAATTGCACCAAACGAAAAAATAAATCTTATCACTTATACCGCACAGTGAAAAGCATAAAAATAAATCCAATTGCTGACCTGCTGTTGATTTGTTTATTCTTCTTCCGAAAGATTGCAGTACGGCTCGGCTCACACTTATCCAGCACTCGGCTCACCCTTTTGCATTTAAATCTCTGAAATAAATGATTCAGACAGAATCCCTAACAGAAGATTCCCTATAATGAGCCAGGGGATGTAATTTTGGACTCTCTAGCCTATCTAGCCTATCATTCGGCGGTCTCCGTATTTTTAAGTCTGCATAAAAGTGCGGTCAACCAGTTTTGAGCACTTCTGAAAAGGACAACGCTGACCATAGTCCAGATTACCTCTGCTGTCTCATTATAGTGAATTAATTAACTAGTGGTGTCATCTGAATCATGTAATTTGGAGATTTAGATGGAAACGCCAATGTAAGTGCTCATCTTAGAGCACAAGATAAATGTGCTCCAAAACTTTATGTAAAATGTTCCCAAGAAAAGATTTAACTCATTCCACAAAAAAGCCCCACTCAGGTCCATCACCTCTCCTTCAAAAGTAACCCAGAATCCAAAAATCTCAATTCCAAATGCCCCCTACCTTCTGAACCATACAGTAAGCCTAAACAATAGTTAGTTTCCACATGTTTGGCATTAATGTAGTAAACAGTAACGCTTAATTTACATGGAGTGTGTTTACAGAAGCACGAACTGGGCACAATGTACAGGGACTAATGATCTGGGCACTAAAGTAGCAGATTTGCAATTTTCACTCAGCAACATCCATTTCTGCTTGAAAGACACACATGAAGTAAAAATCGTCATTACACCTGTAGATGAATTCACAGGGGAGGTGTAGTTTCTAAAATAGTGACAGTTAATGGGAATTCTGCTCTTCTGGCACTTAGTGGCTCTGTATATGGAGTCTGCAAATTTTTCTAGGAAAATCTGTTCTCCAAGTCAAATAGCACTCCCTTATGAGTCTCGCCCCATGTGGTTATGCAGGACTGTGCAGCCACATGTGGGGTATTGCCTATGTGAAGATATAAAATCTGAGACTGAAACTAATTTTGTGTGATAAAATTTTACCATATTTTTTTTTTTCACCGCCCAATTATGGTATATAAAATTCTGTGACACCTGTGGAGTCAATATGCTCAAAGCACCTCTAAATAAATTCATTGGGAGGTGTAGTTTGCAAAATGGAGTCACTTTTAGGGGGTTTTGTTGTTTAGTCACCTCAGAGGCTCTGTGAAAAATTCCACCAAAATTTGCACTACAATATTGCACTCCCTCCCTTCAGAGTTTTCCCACTGTGCCAGAAAAGTAGTTTCTAATTACATTTTGGTTTACTTATGAGATATTTCTCAACAAAATGTAAGGTCAATTTTTTCAGATTAGCCCTTATAAAAATTAAAAATTTAGATTAAAACAACATTTTAGTGGGAAAAAACACTCTTTATATACCAACAATGGTATAACATTATGTGAGGCACATGTGGTGCCAACATGCTCACTGCACCCCTACATGATGACTTCATTGAGGGGTGTAATTTGTAAAGTGGGCTTACTTATGGGGGGAGTCTGCATGTTAGGGGCTCTGCTAATGTGATATGCCACCGTCAAACCATTTCAGCAAAATCTTGCACTCCAGTATGGTGAGCCTTCCCTTCTGATCTTTGCACTGTTCCTCAAAAGTAGTTTTTCGACCATGTATGGGGTTTTGGCATACTCAGGAGAAATAACGTAACAAATGGTACCATTCATTTTTTCCTATTACTCCTTTTGAAAATTAAAAACTTGGGGCCAAAGAAGCATTTTTTTTTTAAATTGGATTTTTAGAACATAACATTGGATAGGATAACATAGTATAGGATATAACATCCGCAATGACACTGTAGATTACCAAAAGTACATATACAAATCCTTCTTGTAAGGCAACATGTCCGCGTAGCATTTAAGATAGTTTATAGATACATAAATTGATCTCAGTCAATGCTTTGTGACACAAATTTTGGGGAAATAATGAGAAAAAGAAAAGACGGGCTGAATGCTTAGAAGGGTAATAGGGGAAGGAAAAGAATTTCTTTAACTGTATTTTGCATAGTCAAGCATGTCGTTCTATGGTAATATATGCTGTATCTTTAACAGACATTATACATCTGGGTTAGTTCCCAAGGCCCCTAACGTCCCGCTCAGATCCTCCAGACAATACCATTCTGTGTGGTGGTAGGTACTGATCATTCTCGATATTTTGTGCGGGTTATAGTGAAAACCAATGAACGTTTTCCACAGCGGAAATACTTTCCCTGCAAATTTTTCCTTACTCCTTTCCGCCTCTATTAATTCAATTCCCAGTAAGTGTTTCATCTGAGATATTATCATTACCATCGATGGGATGCTTGGTTTAAGCCTTAAGCCATTCACCCAGTAAACCGTGTAGGGATAAAACTAAGAATGTATGGATGTTTCTAGGGATCTTTGCTTTAACTCCTGTGGGTTGAGTCTCCGGGGGTCTAAACTGATGAAAGAGCATGGCTTGTGGTGTTTGTGGGAGTTGGATTCCCCAGCATGATTGAACCTGTTCCCCAACCTGTGTCCAGTACTCTTTAACTGCCCTGCATTCCCACACCCCGTGCCAGAGATTCGTTGAAGGCGTTCCGCACTTAGGGCACGCTGTAATCCTGTCAAGGAATCTAGGAGAGGATGGAATATTGAAACCATATAATGCTGTGTGCATGAGCTTGAAATAGGTCTCCCTCCATCTTTCGCAAATAATGGATTTTTTGACCTGTTCCCACCCCTGTAGAATTGTCTCTGCAATATCTTTATCCCCAGTCCATTTCTGCCAAGTGTTAAACGTGTTAAAGTGTTAAAAGATCCATTACAGTCTGGATTCCACCCCTTACACTCTACAGAAACTGCCTTTATCAAAGTGACCAATGACCTTATGACAGCAAAACATAATGGTGACCACTCTCTGTTTATCCTTCTTGACCTTTCTGCAGCTTTTGATACAGTTGAACACCATCTCCTACTCTCTATTTTGCACACCATTGCCATCAAGGACACAGATCTCTCCTGGTTCTCTTCCTATCTCTCTGATCGCTCTTTCAGTGTATCATTTGCTGGCTCCACTTCATCCCCTCTTCCTCTCACTATTGGGGTCCCTCAGGGTTCAGTCCTTGGCCCTCTTCTCTTCTCTCTCTACACAGCCCCGATCGGACAGACCATCAGCAGATTTGGCTTCCAGTACCATCTTTACGCTGATGACACACAACTATACACTTCCTCCCCTGACCTTACTCCTGCTCTAATAAAGAATACCAATGACTGTCTAACCGCAGTTGCCACTCTCATGTCCCCTCTCTATCTGAAGCTCAACCTTTCCAAAACTGAATTTCTTCTGCTCCCACCCTCTACCAACCTCCCTAAATCTGACATTTCCCTCTCGGTGTGCGGCATCACGATAACGCCTAGTCAGCACGTTCTCTGTCTGGGTGTTATGTTTGACGCTGATCTCTCCTTCACCCCATATATACAATCTCTCACCCGCTCCTGTCGCTTGCACCTGAAAAATATCTCCAGAATTCGCCCTTTCCTGACCATGGAAACAACTAAAACCCTCACCATGGCCCTGATCCATTCCCGCCTTGACTACTGTAATTCTTTATTAGCTGGCCTCCCCCGCAGTAAGCTTTCCCTCTCCAGTCTATCCTCAATGCAAAAGCCAGGATCACCTATCTAGCAAACCGTTACTCAGTTTCTGCTCTGTGCCAGTCACTGCATTGGCTGCCGATACACTATAGAATCCTATTCAAATTGCTTGTTGTCACCCACAAAGCTATTCATGGTGCGGCACTTACCTACCTCTCTACCCTCATCTCTGTCTACCACCCCACCTGTCCCCTTCGCCCTGAATGCGACCTCAGACTAACATCGGCATTAATCTGAACCTCCCATTCTCGACTCCAAGACTTCTCTCGAGCTGCACCAGTCCTCTGGAATGCTCTACCCCAAGAAATTAGGACCATCCACAACTTGCATAGCTTCAGACGCTCCCTAAAAACACACCTCTTCAGGGCGGCCTATCATTCTCCTAACAGTAGTCATTTAGACATAAGATATTCATTGTTATAAGCCCCTGTACTTTGTGTTCCCATCCTGTCTTAGATTGTACGCTCCTTCAAGCAGGGTCACCTTTATTTTTTGCCTTTTTATTGTATTTCCTACATTGATTCTATGTTTATTGCATGTAACTACTGTTCTGTATTACCTACCATTCCGTATTGTATATTTTTCTTATATGTATCATTGTACTGTAAAGCGCTGCGGAATATGTTGGCGCTATACAAATAAAGTTTTATTATTATTATTATTATTATTATTATTAAACAGCTTGTTCTGCTTTAACTTCAGGACTTTATGTCTTACAGTATTGTATATTGAGGATATGCTCGCATTTTGGATGTTCAGATCTACTCTACAGTATTATGCAGATTATGTATTCCCACTTCATTAAATAAGCTGCATAGTCTAGATAGGCAAAAAGAATTTACTTGCATGACCTGTAGAAAGTGTCTGCTTTCTATATGGAATTTGTCCATGATTTCTTGTGGGCTCAGCCATCGTTTAACCTCAGTATGCATAATATCCCCCCTTTCCTCATGCTATCACCTGCTTGTCCTATCGTTTTTTTGATTTCCCTTCCCTGGGGAAATTACAGGTGACCAAATATTGGCATATGTTCAGAGATCTGGAAGGGAAGGCCAAATGCCTTCCTTACTATCTTTCAGTATACGATGGTATCCCAAAGCAGTAGGGATGATTTTATTTTCTCCGGAGTTTGGCCTGTTTTGTATGTAAGAGAGCATTTAATTCCCACGGTGCCGCCAACTGTCTTTCCAATTGGATATTAGTTAGTTTAGTCTCCTGTAGCCAATCTATAACATGTCTAAAAAGACTTGCAATGTTGTAGGCTATGTTGTAGTTGTTCCGGAAGCTTGCCTATCTTAATTCCAAGAGAGGTGATATGTGTCTTTGCAATATGTAGTTCTAGGCCTAGTTTCCTACATTGTTTCGCACACGCTTTTTCCCCCAATTCTAAGAGTTCACCCTTGGCAATATTGACCTTATAGCCTGAGTATTCCTGATATTTCTGGATAAACTGAAAGGTATTTCCTAATTGTCCCAGTGGCCAAAAACAAGATGACATCATCAGCAAATATTGCTATTTTAGTGTTGCTAGCACCCCTGATTCCCTCAAATAGATTGGACTCTTCCGTATACTGAGCAAAGGGCTCCAATGCTAAGTTGAATGGCAATGGAGACATCGGGCACCCCTGCCTGGTCCCTTTATATAGGTGAAATGGCTCAGAGAAGAAGTCTGGCATGGGTGTTCTAGCTGTCGGGTTCCTATACACCCCCTCCAGGTATATTCTAAAGTTCCCTTTATGTTGAACACGTCCAGAGTCGCCCCTAGCCAGTCCCAGCTAACATTATCAAAAGCTTTCTCTGCATCCAGAGCCAGCAAAGCTGGTCTTTCTCCCGACTGGCTGCGGCGACCCATCATGTTCAACACACTTAGTACCTTTCGTATGTTTTTCACCGCTGCCCTTAACAGATCCTACTTGTGCAGGGTTCACCAGTTGGGGTAATACTGCTGCCAATCTGTCTGCCATTATTTTTGACATGATCTTCTGGTCTACATCAATAAGGGAGATGGATCTATAAGAGCAGGCCTCCAGGGGGTTCTTGCCTAGTTTGGGTATGACTTTAATATATCTTTCTTTAGATCTTTCTGCTATGGTCCCCGTTAAGAGGATGGTGTTGTAATAACCTGTTAGCAATGAAGAGATATGTTCTCGAGGGCTTATAAAACTCCCTGCTAAATCCATCTGGGCCTGGTGCTTTCCCATTTTGGAGATGACTTATGGTTTGTCTCACATCTCCGTCTGTTATTTCTACATTAATTGCATCGTTTTGTTCTTGTGTTAGTTTTGGCAGAGTGACTTGCTGGAGGAATATTTTACCTTCTGCCAAATTAGTATATGAGGGTATATATAATTCTTTGTTAAAGTTTTGTAGTATTTCATTGATTTTCCTAGGGTCAGAGGCTATAGTTTCCTGGCCGTCTCATAGTGTATCAATTGGATTTGCCTGCAGACGTCCTTTTGCCTGTCTTGCCAGCCATTTCCCCGCTTTGTTCCCGTATCTCAGCAAATCAACCTCCTGTCTAGAGTGGTACATCTGTTCCCTCCTATCAATCCAGGTTTAAAACTCTTGTTTGGCCAACTTCCATTTTTCCCTGTTTTGAGTTGTGGGGCTCTGCAGGAACTCTGTACATATATTTCTAAGCTTTGCACTATAATCTGAGTATTTTTCTGCTACTCTTTCCCTTCAGTGAGGCCACAAACATCATAATTTTGCCTCCTAACACCGCTTTCGCCATATTTCAGTACAAGTCATGTTGGTTTGCATGTTCCTTGTTGTCCCGTTCAAATTCCTCCCACCAGCCCTGTGAGTTGTCATTAAATCCCTCATCTTTTGTAAGATAATATGGAAATTTCCACATGTAGTGTGTTCCTTTTATCTGGTTATCCAGCAGTTCCATACCCCACCGGAGCATGGTCGGATATGACCAGGTCATATATCTCCACTGACTTCATTCTGTTTAATAGTCTCTCTGAGGTCAGCAGATAGTCTATCCTTGACCAGGATTGGTGGGCATGGGAGAAGTGGGTAAACTCTCTATCCTCTGTATGTAACCAACGCTAAACATCCCTCAATCCAGTTTGTTCAAGGAAGGAGGGGAGATGAGTCTCTCTTTTTGGAGAAGTCAGGCTCTGGCTCTTTCTGTCCTCCTCCCCATTGTGAACCGTGTTCAAGTCTCCCCCAGTAATTATCAGAGGCAAGTTGTCCAAGACAATCTTCCTCTCCAGGTCATCAAAGAAGACTCTGTTTCAACCATTAGGTCCATAAACATTGTAGATTGAATATACTTCTCCTCCTTGCTCTATGTTGACCCAAACTCATCTTCCCTGATCATCACACTCCTGGGACAGCAGATTAAATGCAAAATTATGATGGAACAGTATCACTACCCCTGCGTGTCTACCTTAAGCAGTATTTTTTCCATGTCTTACTCTGCATCGCTTGCCAATTTGTAGATGAGGTTATCACCGTCATTTTTGGAAAGTGTCGCCAGGTATTGCAGTGCAAAACCTTTGTTTGCTTGATAGAGTGCTGCACATATTTTACTAAAGGCTATCCTGCATTTTGCCACCTCCGCAGAATAGTCTTCAAATAATTGGACTTTCATCCCCCTCAAAGTCACTGGCTGGTGACATCTTCTATATGCTCTCATTATGTCAAACTTATCATTATAGTCCAGGAATTTCATGATTACTTGACGTGGTCTGCATGTCCGGTCATCAGATCCTTGATTGTGGGATCGTAGATCTGGCCCAACTCTGAGAACCATTTAGATCCTAAAACTGTGATTAATTCCCAGGGCCATTAGTAGGTCTCTTTCGCAAAGTCTTTGTAGTTCAGCTGCAGGGATTGTCTAGGTTGTTTCTCCTTGACCTGTTTTCCAAGTCCTCGACCTTCTCAGACAGGCGGATTGTTTCCGCAGTTGTCTCTTTCAGCCGCATAGAGAGCTGTATGTTAACACCCTCCAGTTGCGAGACCCTCTGCTCCAGCTCCACTATCTGTTCTTTATGTTTGCTCACTTCATCTTGGAGATGCTGGAGGGCCTTCTCAATAGCCTGTTCCAGGTTCTTTTGGATGTCTGGCATGATGCTATTTGCCACGTCAGCCACCAGTTTTTTAAAGTCTATTGATATCAATTTCCTGCTACACTCATTTAGGTCTTCAATGTACTCCTCATTTGGGGTTTTCTGTTGCATGTTTGTTGCAAGAGTGTCCTCTCCCGCAGGCCTTGGGTCTCCGGTTCCCTCTTCGACTCTGTGGTTCCCGCTGCTTGTTTTCCGGGGGCCCTCCGGTTTTTGTTAGCTGCGTAACATGTAGTGATCCATTTGCTGATGTGGTGATGTAGATGGAGTCAACATCAGGTTTCTCTGTCGCTGCTGTTTGGCCTTTCTCCTGAGATTATCAGTTCTTGTGTTTCTTGGCAGCTATGGAAATATGTTGTGCTGCAGTACACAGTAGGCAATTGCATTTTTTTTTTTTTTTTTGTGTGCTTATTTTTTTGTCCACTAGGTGGCAGCATAGCTTTTCTGTGTATCAGTTCACTATGGCGACCACCAGATGTCACCAGTTTTCCTTTTGAGCTGGCACCAAAAGAAATGACCAGTCTGTGTGCTTAAACCCCCTCCTTGGGGCTCTGTGTGTCATTGCTGGAAAGACTCTTTTCTTTCTGCTTAGTCTGATCACAGCCCCACTTTTAGTGGAACCCTTCACAGGCCTCTTTACATGTGTTACCAGAACCAGAGCGAAGGAAAGAAGTCCTGTAGATTCTGCCTTGACCTCTGATAAGTAGATCCCTCCGTGTTTACATAGGGAGGAAGGGGGGTTCTATATGTGGCTTGAAGGGTTATACCTTTAGTCACAGGTCTCAGAAATGATGATCCAGGATTGAAGTGACTGACCTTTATAGGTGGTGTGGAGTGGGAGCTGGTGGTAACCCGTCTTTCTCTTGTGTTGGGGTGGTGGATGTCAGTAGGATTCTTGTGGTGTGAGAGCTGCTGCTCCGTAGGTGTTATCACATCCCAGCACAGACAGGAAGTCCCCAAAGAAGCATTTTATTGGAAAAAATCTAAATTTTTCATTTACTGAGCCCAATGTTATACAATTTTGTGAATCACCTGTGGTTTACAAATTGTCACTACATGCTTAGATTAATTTCTTGGGGCGGTCTAGTTTCCAAAAAGGGTCACATGTGAGGGTTTCCGCTGTTAAAGTACATCAGGGACTCTCAGGGTCCACAATCAATTTTTTTTCATCCCTTGTGGCTTACATTCCAGTGGGACTGGAGTGTATCTGTTTTGGGTATTGAGGGTAGTTTGCATCTCATCTTAGATTCTTATTCTTGTCCTATTTTGTCACGTGCATGGTTGGCCATTTAGCCCGACTTGTGATGCTCCATTTAACAACATCCTTCTTAAATAAATTTAGTGCCACTCATACAATTTCTTGGTTGGCCTTTAGCTGAATCCTTGAGCATATAAGATATTTTGGGATATAATGTTTCCTAATTTCTTTCACTGGGCAATGATATATTCACTTGCGGCGTTGTAACATATGGTGTTGGTACTAGACATTGGCTATCCATGTGTGCACACCACTTTTGAAATGTGCGATTGGAGGATTGAAACGTTGGGGGGGGGGGCGCACCAGGGTTAGGTAATATTACAACAATTCTCTCAGGACTAATACCGGTGTTTATGTTGGTAAATCCATGATATTGATTATACTAATATTCCGCTGCATTATATTATATCATATATGATCTCTCTATATGCCCTTTGTGAATTGACATGGTAGATGGGGTTTACAAATGCTCGGATGGTGTGGGTGGCAGGTTTGGTTTAATGTTGCGGAGAGTCTGCACCATGCCAAGGACTGCTGTTTTCCACCAAAAGATATTTTGGTGCATAATGCCTCTCTTCAAACTCACTGGGCAATGATATATTTACTTGTGGCGCATGCATCATAAAGTGTGATCCTGGATATTGCCTATCCATGTGTGCACACCACTTTTGAAATGTTTGATTGGAGTTTATTATGAGGCTAGTTGGGGTGCACCCTGGCAGGGGCCCCTCCCAATTTGGGCAACTTGTGGTTTTGTATTGGTTTTAACTGTTTTTAATCTGTGTTCATGTGACCTTAATAAAATGAATTTTTTGTATTACATTTGACCCTGTTGTGTACCTCTGCCTTTGTCAATTCCTTCTCTTCCATTCCCAGGGTCCACAATCTATTGTAGCCTATTTTGCACCCCAAAAGTCAAATGGCCCACCATGGGGTACTCAGAACCGGGCCAGTCAGTTCTTTGTGAAGTCACAGTGGCGGTGACCCGGCTCAGTGGCCCTGGGCTTGCAGAAAAAAGGGCTTATTTACAAGGGATAGTTCATGACGCTACCTGTGGTGCTCGGCCAGAGATGACCGATGCTGCAATTTCAGACCACTGGGGCAGATGGTAGGGCAGACTGGATGCTATTGCTCCCCACAGGTGGAGTGGGGCCCTAGGGCAGATAGAAAAGTCAATAGTAGAGACGGGGCTGTGGTGATGTATTAGGCCACAAGGTGGAAAAGGAAAAGACTCAGTCAGTTTGTGCAGTTCTTTTACCTTTACTTGCTGATCGGGCAAGATTACCTAGCCGGGTGCTGTGCTCCTCCAAAGTGCAGCCAGGCTAGTCCCCAGATGATTAGGATCGCTCTACTAAGATGCCTTTCTTGGCCTCTCCTGGTTGCTCTCTCCCTTCGCTGTATACTCGCCCTCCTTCCCAGCGCTAGGCTGATGGCTGCAGGCCTTGTCGAGCGACTGCAGCGGCACGTTCCCTGACCCGAGTGCTAGCGACCGTCCTGCCGATTATCCATCGCTTTTGGCCACTGCTCTTGCAGAAGCAGTGACTCCCGGTTTTTCTGATTGAGGCATGCAGCACTCTAGCCAGATCGAGGCCACTCCCCTCTGGCAACCAGTCCCTCCACCAGACTTGGCCGGGACCTGATTCAGGGCACACGGGTGGATCCCCCACTCTCGTGTTCCCTAGGACCCCCTCCGTCCTGCGTTCCTCCAGATGCATTCCTCTTCACGACTCCCTGTTCTCCCTCCCTGCTACCCTCCTCCTCCATCCAGGAGATGGTGCCCTCAAAGACGTCCACCCAAATCCCCCAGCCTGTATTTGGGATGGTGTTGTGTGAAAACTATGCATCTTGGGTTTGCGACCCCTCTCACCTGGGAACGGTGACACCACACCTGTGGAACAGGGCAGCATCACTGTGTCGACCAGTCCGCAGGGGCACCACACTCTTCCCCTTTTTAGCCCTACAGTGCACATAAGCAATAGTTTTCTACCACTTGAGTATCGATGTACTCAGGAGAAATTGCACAACAAATTGTATGGTCCATTTTCTCCTGTTACCCTTGAGAAAATGCTAAATTTAAAATGATATTTTAGTTGGAAAAAGTAAAATTTAAATTTTTCCTACTAATAATGTAATTGTGACATAGATATTCACCCTATGCCAGGTCGTTTATGCCCATGAGGAAATATTGAGGCTTTTTGCTATGAAGTTCAGAACATTCATGGGTACAGTGGACTTTGCATTCTCAAATGACCTCTGCCTTTTCATGTGAATTTCATAGAATACACATGATTTGAAAAGCCTTAATCCCAGATGACCATTTGCTGTACTGTCATGAAATAACCCATATGAAGTGAAACCATTTTAGTTTTATAGCACAGGGTTGTAGAGTAATACATAATCCGTATCATGTACATAAAGCTTCTATTTTGATCCAGCGAAAGGAGATTATATTCACTGCTTCTCTTTTGTATCTGTTTAATGACAAACTTATATTGACTGTAATATTTCACTTATAGATTTTAGGAGGTTTTAGATAGATTTGGTAGAATTTAAAAAAATATATTTTTCATTTAATATTTTTCATTTAATACAAAATAAATTGGTGAAAGGGGAATGTTTTGGGAGTTGAGTTTCAAATAAAATATTGGTGTGGTTATTTGTGTCCTTAGTGACTTGGTTAGTAATATCAGGTATCTGATTGACGCCTCGACATTAATAACCTTTGCCCTTGATGTCAGCTGACATCAACCCCAAATACCATTATGCCATTTGCCACTGCACCATAGCAGTGGGATGAGCCAGAGCGCACGGCAGGAGTGGTGAATCTAATGGAGACACCAGTTCTGGGGCAGCTGCGGCCTGATATTTTTAGGCTGGGAAGGGCCAATAACTATGGCCCTTCTCACCTTGAGAATTCCAGATCCCAGTGATCAGCTCTACCTTGGCTGGTTTTCCAAAATGGGGTGGACCCCATTTATTATTTATTTATTTATAAATAATATGCATAAATAGCGTGGTGCGACCCTTGTTTTGGATTACCATCCAAGGTTAATCTGCCAGCTGTGATCTGCAGGCAGCAACTGTCTGCTTTACCTTAGCTGCCGATCAAAAATTGGGGGTCCCCACATTGTTTTTTCTACAAAAAATATTTATTTCATGGCTACATACAAGGCTTAACACCCTTTAGTAGTGCCACATGAAAGTCACTAAAGGCTGCAAGCTTACAATATGTGGGGAGGTGGCGTATTATATTGTTTATATTGTTGTTTGACATCTATCTATCATCTATGTAATATATTCATCTCTCTATATATCTCTCTATCTAAATATAAAAAAAATCAGGAAACAGCACAATCTTAAACCAGGTATTTGTGTATTTGGGTGCAATATTTCCTGAAAAATGTGATATCCAGCGCATTGAAATATAAGATGAAAAAAATAGATAACAAAATAAAAAGAAAACAGATAACAAAAAATGGAGTTTAGGCTGGGCTCACCCTTGCGGACCCCTCCGCAGCGTTCTGCAGAGGGGATCCACAAGCTAAGTGCAGCCTCCGCAAACCCCTATGTTTATAATGTGAGCACACGGTGCTGTGCTTGACTGCGCATGATCGTGCGCTCCCATTCATTTGCCTGTGTGACTTGTATGCAGGCGGATGTCTGCGCACAAAACACACTCTCGTCCGCACCAGGAATGCAACATGTCACGTTCTGGTGCGGACGAGAGTGTGTGATTTGTGCACAGGCACCGCCTGCGCACAAATAACACAGGCAAATGAATGGGAGCGCACGCTCATGCGCAGTCAAGCGCAGCACCGTGCATCCCCATTATAAACATAGGGGCTTGCGGAGGCTGCACTCAGCTTGCGGATCCCCTCTGCAGAACGCTGCGGAGGGGTCCGCAAGTGTGAACCCAGCCTTACTCCAGTACCAGGTGTTGCAACATTTCGACCTAGGCAGAGGTCTTTCTCAAGCACAATGGTGTGGCATACAATAGTGGACTTTTATATACAAATGTTCAATAAAGCAATTAGCAATAAAGTAAAGTTTACAGTGCACAAATTCATCATAAGTGACATCACATCAAAAAATGCATTATACAGTGCTACATTACACTACTGTGAGGCTAATTTCCATAAGAATACAGTCAGACAGTACTAATTAAAATATGTGAAGCACCTGTGTGATTACTTAAAACCTTAGTACATTATAAATCACCTGGATGGAACAGCCCCACCCAAAACACCATCCATGGAGTCCTCACTAGTTTACTGAGCATGTCTGTGCAGGGAACTGTCCGATTGGTCCAAAATATTGCATGCAATTACTGGCAGCATGATAGTGATCATGCACACCCATACAAGTCTGTGGGTGCATGTGAAAAATTGGATGTCATCCGAATGCAGTCCAATAAACGCCGAGACAGACAATGGAGAAGATAGAGAGATTAATCTCTCCCTCCTCTCTGCACCTATGATTTGATTCTTGCATGCTCCTAGCACAGTAGAATGGCACTCAGCTCACATTCACAATAGTGTGTCATTAGCATATTGCATCTGATGCCATATACTTATCTGACCCCAGGTTAAACGTTACTCTACTCAGTGTAGCTACAACACAGCTCATCATGAATTAGCTGAGCTGTGGCATCACGCCCCATCCTCATCTGCACCCATTTTGGCGGTACTGAGTTAAACTGTCATGAATCTGCATAACATTTTTACGCAACATTAAGTTGCACAAAAGTCTTGCGACTTAGCAAAAAATTATTTTACAATTGAAATCTGGCAATTTGGCACACTTTGATGAATTAGGCTAGAATTAGATTTACTGGCAAGTGTGCTTGATTTTGAACTTTTTTCTTTTAACTCAGAATGTGATATGAGAAATAAATAAAAATAATTAAATAAAAGATTTTAAACAAATCTATTGTTTAAAGAGGATCTGTCACCCCCTGGTGCTATGCTAACTAAATGCAGCACTGAATGCAGCGTGTCTGCTGCATTCAGGGAATGGGTCCCCCGTGTCTCTTGCCACCCTGTAAGCTGTTAAAAAGACTTTATAAAGTGTACAGATAAGGAGTACAGAGGGACTTACTCAGTAATGAGTCATCGCTGTTGCTGATGTCCTCCCCGCCTCCAACCTCTCTGTGCACTCTTGTTCAGCCTCCTTTATGTGTCTGCCTCCTACCGCCTCCAGCCTTCTGCTGCCACCTACAGCCCTCTCTTGTTCAGCCTCCTGTATGTGTCATCTCTGAGGGCTGGAGGTGGGGAGGACACCAGCAACAGCGATGACTCATTACTGAGTAAGTCTCTCCGGACTCCTTATCTGTACACTTTATTAAGTCTTTTTAAAGAGGACCTGTCACCATCCCTGGTGCTATGCTAACTGAATGCAGCACTGAATGCAGCGTGTCAGCTACATTCAGGGAAGGGGTCCCCCATGTCTCTAGCCCCCCTGTTAGTTGTAAAAAAGACTTTATAAAGTTTATGGATAAGGAGTCCAGAGGGACTTAGTAATGAGTCATCACTGTTGTATGGTGTCCTCCCCACCTCCAGCCATCTCTGGTCCACTGCCAGCCCTCTCTTGTTCAGCCTCCTGTATGTGTCATCACTGTTGCTGAAGTCCACCCCACCTCCAGTCCTCTCTGGTCCACCTCCAGCCCTCTCTTGTTCTGCCTCCTGTATGTGTCATCGCTGTTGCTGGTGTCCTCCCTCGCCTCCAGCCCTCTCTGGTCCACCTCCAGCCCTCTATTGTTCAGCCTCCTTTAAGTCTCTCCTCCACAGAGCAAGCAATGGGTGGGAGCAGTCCCAGCGATGACATGTACAGAAGGCTGAACAAGAGAGGGCTGGAGGTGGACCAAAGAGGGCTGGAGGTGGGGAGGACACCAGCAACAGCGATGGCATGTACAGGAGGCTGAACATGAGAGGGCTGGATGTGGAGCAGAGCGAGCTGGAGGTGGGGAGGACATCAGCAACAGCGATGAATCATTACTGAGTAAGTCCCTCTGGACGCCTTATCATAAACTTTATAAAGTATTTTTACAATTTACAGGGGGGCTAAAGACATGGCGGACACCTTCCCTGAATGCAGCAGACAAGCTGCATTCAGTACTGCATTCAGTTAGCATAGCACCAGGGGGGTGACAGGTCCTCTTTAAATCAAGTTTTTGCTGACTTATTCCTTTAAGCGCACTTGTTTATATTAGAATTTTGTGGTGGGTGATTCAAACAGGCCATTGTATTAATCAAATATTGGTTGTCCTTTAGGTCCTCTTTTAATATCTTTAAAACCTGGAACAAAATCAACCCACTTTCCTATAGCATCCACTAACGAGGAAGAAAATCTGCTTCCTAAAGAGCCAAAGAAAATGTATGAAGAAAAAACTCCTAAAAAGACATTATGGGAAATTGAATACAAAACAGAAATCATAAGGGAAGACAGAGGGAAAAGGAGAATCCCAGGAAGATTGCAAGAATCTAGAAACTCACTAATCTCCAATGGATTAGAATTGTTTGAGTGTCCGCCTCCCAAGACTGAGAATGAGGTATGGTACTTGTGAAGGGAGGAGTTATATGACTTAATGTACAATAGGTGCCAGCTGTGATGACATCAGTCCTAATGCTTAACCACTTAGATCAGTGTTTCCGAAATTCCAGGCCTCACGACCTCCAAAAGATCATGTTTTTAGGATTGCATGAAGGAATCATTATCAAAGCATCACCTGTGAAATACTGAAGAAATCCTGAAAACATGACCCGTTGGGAGCTGTGAGGACTGGAGTTTGGGAAACAGTGTCTTAGATGCTTTGGTATTGTCTATAGTATCTAAGGCACTAAAAGAGGAGGAAGGGATGAGGCCTCTATCAACCCATCGTAATGTGATCATGGGATGCTTATGGTTTGTCATGAAAACCAGAGTTTTGAATAAGGGCGTATCAAGAAAACTTTGAGCAATACACTGCAATACATTAGTTGTTTAATAATAATATTTTAAAGGGGCTGTCCAGGCTTGGGGCTCAAGTCTGCACTTACTGTATGTGACTGCAGACTTTTGAATTTTCACAGTGGGCACTGTTAGAATTCTCAGCTGCTGGTAGTGGGCGATCATATGACCATAAGTATGTGAGTTTTATGCTTGCTGCCACATTCCGACTAAATGTGTTTGGCCTCACTCAGTTCACTTGTGTTTAGTGAGGGTGCATATGTCTAGTTGGAACATGACTGCATGCATGCAAATTGTATATTTGCAGATATGCGCCTGCGCACTTACAGTGCCGACACTGGAGAATCCTAACAGTGCGCACACTGTGTGCTGTGAGAAATTACAAGTCTTTACCCAAAGTCTGGTCAGCCTCTTTAAATAATACCATTTTCCATTCATCACAGAAAAAATAAACATACCGTAATTGATATTGTAATGGTTATAAAACTTGAACTAATAAAATATCCTTCTGTCCCCCTCCCGCTAATATTGGACATCACATTATGATTGGTGGAACCTCCTAAGAAACAAGGCTCCACAGCACTGAAGCTCATGCATTTCCCTGCTAAATTACCGCTGCAGCCTTTTCATTCGCAGGATCTTTAATGGACCCTATAGGTCTTAACCCCAACAATGATAAAGTGATGGCATATTCTACTGATATGCTATCTCTTTATGAAATGAGAGCACACCTGTAAACAGGTTTTCCAGATTTAAGATACTGATGACCTATCTGTTGGATAGATCACACCCATTAACACTTATTTTCAACTCCATTGGCAGCCGACTATAAATAGGGAGTGGAGCTTAACACTAGAACTACTGAGGTAGTCATTTTCACTACTTCGCACTATGTATTTCTATGTAGGTGTCACGAGTGCAGTAGTTCTAGTGCTAAACAGCCTAACTCCATTCCTTGTTAAGTCACCACTACACAGTAATTAGAACAATAAAGAGGAATATAGGGGACCTCATGAGTGAATAGGTACAACAATCAAAACTATTTAAACAAAGACCTACTTAGTGTTCAATGTACTCAGTTAAAAACGGAAGGATACCAGAATTCCCATGCCAAAATATAAGCGTTAATACAAATTTATCACATGAAACAGGGGATCCGACACGTTATTTACAAAATCAGAATGACGGGTTTGGACAGTGTAGGGAGACAAAGTCACACAGGATGCAATGTAAACCAATTTAGAACCATGGGAATAGATTACAGTGTATCAGCATAGGACCAACAACCCATGTCCAAATGTGTCTCAGTCAAGTATAAAAATAAGCTAAGAGGATGGATGGAGATATCGCGCCGCTGAGCTTTTCCCTGAGGAAGTGTGAAGTGCCACACGAAACGCGTAGGAATAAAGGCTCTTTCTTCTACTCGGACTGACATCTGGTTCTGTTTGGCGGCGCAATATCTCCATCCATCCTCTTAGCCTATTTTTACCTGATGCAAGGGTGGTTCGCTGCAGCCCAGGCGTGTGTAGTGGTTGTGTCTCACACAACCACACAAGGTGAGCTTACTTGCCAATATACCAATATCTTTGTTTAATCGGTTAAAACCCTATGTGCGCTGTTTCTTTCCTCTAGTTTCTCCACGGTTCAGTCAAGTATAAGGGACAAAGGGTCCTTCCTGTACCAAAATTACAATGTCACAGCATAATCCATATTACTGCAGTGGAAGAGACCATAAGGGGTTATCATACCGAATTGCTGTATAGCGGCATCCACAGTGTCAGGAAGGAACCCCGATACATGTTTCAATTCTTCCTCAGGGGCAGTGGTCAGATCCCCTGTTTCATATGATAAATTTGTATTAAACTCTTATATTTTGGCATGAGAACTCTGGTATCCTACCGTTTTTAACCAGGTACATTGAACACTTAGTTGGTCTTTGTTTAGACACCACTACACAGTGTAGAGACCTGAGCTGTTTTGGCTCCAATCACTGTTTACAGCTTTCAGCCATGAAACTGATCAATGGAAATGCCTGATGTCAGACCCCTACTGATCTAACATTAATGTCCTATACAAAAGATAGGTCATCTGCAATGCCAGCATTTGCACTCCTGCACTGCTCCACGCCTTCCTCCTGTCATTGCTTCTTTCACCTTCCGCCCGGAGCTGCTGACTGAGTCTGTCACCAATGCATTGTCAGCTCATGCTGCGTCTCCTGTTCCTCTCCTCTGCTGCCAGGGACTGTGCACGCCACGCAAGTCGCTCAGAAGTGCACTTAGGGCTCACCTGCTTCTTCTTAAAGGGGCACGTGCTCATTTGCTTATGCCTCTAGCCTACTGCTTGGAGACATTGGGTATTTAGTGCATCCGCCCTTTTGGGAGGTGCCTTTGCAACAAGGTTCTGGAACCTGTGTCTACTGCCCTGTATCCATATCCTGTACCGTTGTCCAGTACCAACATCTTGTTCCCAGTGGTTGTTCCAGTGACTGTAACTGCACCAGGTTGTCCTGTCCATACCTGCACTAACACCAGAATGTATCTTGTCTATGAAATGGAACCTGAGCCTGTCGATACCAGTGTCCAGGTTCTCTCCAGCCTGTGATGTCCTCAATCCATGTTTGTGCCCCTGACCCATTGGGGTTCAGCTGCTAATTTATCGAGAGATGGTGGCCAAGTGCATTTCCGATGCTATTAACTTACAGATTGACCCTATATCTGCAGGTTAATACTGTTATACAACATGACAGGTTCCCTTTAAAAACATTGTGCATGAAAAAGCTGGTTTTCAATTGGACGGGGCTAATGGACCAATCTGTTGACATGCTAATTATTAAACTGCAGTAATGAAAACAGAACTGTGTAGTCAGTAGGCAAGACTACCCTAACAAGTGCAAGAGGAGAGCATGTAACACTTAAATATTAGTGAGTGCCTCAAAATGATGTCCTCACCTCATTTGTTTAAATGAAGATAAAGTGATCTACCCTTTAATTCATACAAATAGTGAACCATTTTACTTTCCACTAGCCTGCCTTATGTTGCAAACGTGAGCATTGTGACTGATATATTAAGGGGATTGTGACTCCTGTTGATTATATAGTTGGATATTGTACTCATAATACGTTTTTGTTTTTATTTTTCTTTGCAGTTGTTGCAGATGTTTTACAAGCAGCAGGAAGAAATTCGCAGGTTACGTGATCAGTTAAGCCAAAGGGATATTCAGATTCGGCAACTCGAGTTAGAAATCAAGAATGTTCGAAACAGTGCAATTTATTAATTCTACCCAGCGCACAGCCTACAGAATGTAACTCTGAAGAACGCCTCCTCAGAATCATTACAATTCATTTTATTTTTATGTAAAAAGAAAATTCTGACCAATATGTAGCAATCCTACAGAGTGAACATAATATTTATTGCTCAGTTTTTATTATACAGTAATATAAAAGAGTCATAGCTGATTAACCCTAGAGGGGCACAAGGTCTGTTCATTGAAGGCTCTTAGCTACTCTATTTGTAATGTAAAATGTATAAAAAAAAACAAAAAAAAACACTGCAATGATGCAAATTCATGATAGTCTTATCATGTCACTAAATGAATATAAGTCAAAGTCCATTTTCTATACTAGGAGAACCAATGTGAAATAAACTGCTTTTCCTTGGATTTTTATACACCTGAGCTACAAGTGCGGCAAAAATCTAAATCTGACCTGCTGCTCTCCTGACATATTTACTTTTTAGCTACTTGTACTTGTCAATACTTACATTTGTTCATACTGACACATCTACTTTTAGAAGTTTGTATGTTCTACCACCTTGTATTTTCTCCTAAAAACATATAAATACAGACACACAGGAAAATACCATTCTCTTGGCAATCGAATGTATAGACAGTGTGGAGTACAGTACTAATTAGACAGATTGTCTAATCATACACTCTATAAACAAGGGGGAATGGTAAAACCTACTCTTTTATTTTTACATTTCTAGAAGAAATAATATACAAATAGCATAATGCAATGTTCAAGGAAATTGTAACAGTTATTAAAGGCGTACTCCAGGGAGATAAAAAAAATCTACTGTCCTTGCCCTAACAAACTATAACAATGAGAAGCAGAGTGCAATTCGGTTTCCTCACAATACCTGTAATTTCATGTGATGTAGGAGCTGCTATCACTGCTCACCCCTCCCTTCTGGGATGTTTCATCACACATCAGAGGGCATACTCCATGCTGCTAGTAACAGCAAGCCTCCTGATAAAGCTGCTTTTGTCAGAGAACATGGGTCATGGCAGAGCAGCAGCTATCATCAGGAGACTGGCTGTTACTAACAGTAAGGAGCACCCCCTCCCGATGAGTGATAAAGTGTTCCAGAGCCGTAAGAGCAGCTCCTACATCACATGACATTACAAGTATGTAAGGATAATAGAAATGAACTGTGCATTTCATCTTTATAGTTTGAGGTTATGGAATTAGAAGAGTTTTTAATTTCCCTAGTTACGCTTTTAGCAATTTCTCTTCTCAAAATGTAGTAGTATGTCATAGGGAGAGTGCAGATGGAAGGAGTAAGCTCAGGACCTGACCCTGCTTCATTCAGGATAGGTGTCCACTGTTTTATACAGCCAGCACCTAAATCTTAACAGCAGAAAATATACCTAGCTTCAGTCATGGGTGTTAAGCACTTAATACTCCTGTCAGTCTCTGACTGTATTTAAATAGTTCAATTGCAGTAGACTGTCCACCTCTCCCTCCTTCCCACTATTCCTACAACACAATTTGTATCCATAGGATCCTGCTGAAGACCCACATCACTGCAATCTTGTAACTATTGTGGAGGTTTGACTTCAGAGGAGGCTAGATTTGCCACTCTGTACTGCAATATTTAACTATTGCAGTATATGTTACAAACGATCAAACAATCTCAGGTTCATGTTCCTTAGGAGTACTAAAAGATGCAGCGAAAAGATTTAAAGAAAAGGAAAGGGAAAAGTAAGACTGGCTTCACACCACGGCACAGTCCAGTCTGGGGCTCTCAGGCATGAACCTGACAGCCCGAACCGGATCAGCACACAGAACCGGATGGCCAAATGTGCCCTCCAGTCCTGTGTGCAGCCGGACTCAGCTGCAACTGCTAATGATTCAGGACCGCAGCTCGCAGGGAGCAAGCCGCGGTCCTGAAATTACAGCAGCGTGCAGCCGCCGGTGTCCGGTTCCCAGATCGTCCTGGACCATGTTAGGGAGTGCCGGATTGCCCCGGATCCAGGCGAATCCGGGATACCGGTTTTTGGGGAGATTTTTCTCCCCGGACACAAAAACGTTGCAAGCATTGTTTTTGTGTCCGGTGAGAATAATCCAAATTCTCCCGGATTCATCCGGAGAGATGGAAACCGGATGGCAGAGAGCTGCCATCCGGCCCCATGGGCTACTATGGGGCCAAATACCAGTCCGGGGCTGTCTGGTTTGCACCGGAGAGCGCCGTGGTGTGAAGCCAGCCTCAGTGAAGGCATAAAAATTTGAATCACACCTTTCCCCAATTTAAGAATAATTCAAATAATAATACAAATGCAGCATTACAGTGACTGGAAAAATCAGAGCTATCAAAATATTAAAATTATTTAAACCATAAAGGTACATGCCATAAAGGCTAACAATCAAAAACCTAAAATTGCAGTATTTTGGTTGTAAAATGTCCCATATAAAAAGCTGTAAAAACATTGCATTTACCCAAAAATTGTACATTTTCCACCTTTCCGCCAAGGCCAATTTCCATTGTGTTTTTATCACATATATTTTCCCTTCCTTCTATGGGCCATTCATTTTTTATTACATCCACATAGACATATGATGAATTTCTTTTTGTGGGACGAGTTGTACTTTTGACTGATGCCATTCATGTTATCATGAGGTGTAATGGAATGTGGGGGAAAAAAAGTGCACGTACTGCAAAAGTACGAAAAAATAAATTTCTGCAATTTTTTTTTATAGCGTTCATACAGTAAAAATGATTTGGTTTTATGATTCCCAGGTCAATACGATTACACAGATACCAAACATGTTTTCTTTTTTTTTTTCTTATTTGTATAGTGGGGGAAAATGCATTAATTGCTAAAAACAATGGAAATAAATAAAAATTTAGCATGTACTGCCATATTCCGGGACCCATAAAGTTTTAACATTTTGACTATTGAAGCTTTATGAGGGCTTGTTTTTTGCTTTCTGAGCTGATGTTTTTATTGATACCATATTAGCTTAGACACAATATTTTGATTGCCCCTTATTGCATTTTTTGTACTGTTGCAGTGGACAAAAAATTTAATTCATTCCAATTCCTTTTTCTCATTAGACCATTTACCAATCGGGTTAATGAATTTTAGATTTTGATGGATCAGACTTTTACAGAGGTAGTGATACCAAATATGTGTAATTTTTTTTTTTTAATGTAGTTTATTATTTTTAATGTGGAAAAAGGGGGTGATTTCAACCTTTAGATTTTGTTTTTTTCATATATATATATATATATATACATATATATATATATATATATGTATATTTTTAAATTACACTTTTTACTGTATTTGTTTAGTTTCCCTTGGGACACTTACGGTAAGTTAAAATGTACTATATACAGTACTGCTGTGTGTAGCAAAAACCATGGTCTCCTATGAACATCAGGTACAGGTTTGCTTTCACAGGAGTACCTTCATGACAACCACAGGGGTCTCCAGCAGATCATGCGCCATCATGGCAACCCATCGCCACCCTGCGATCATGTCACGGGTGTGCCGGTGGGACATGCCTCATGCTGGCACTCTGTACATGCCTCTGTCAGAATGACAGTAGCATTAAATGGGATAACAGCAGTGGGTTCCACACAGCTGTCAGAGGCACTTCAAGTGAACCTGTCATCCCTTCTGTGCTTTTTAAACTAAAAGCACCACCTTCAGCAGCTCCTATGCTGCATTTTATGAAGGTGGCTCTTATCCTCCCATCCGCCATGTATACCTAAATAATTACTTTATAAACTTTCCCGCCCTATATGTAAATTCTTATTTATGGGTCAGATGGGTCTTCATTGCTAACCTCACCACCTCTCTGGTCTTCCTCTGCCTCTTCAGTCTTCTGGTCTCCTCCTCTTCTCTCTTCTCATTGTCGTTTTTGGCACCTGTGTAGATTTCTCTCTCTTCGCGCAGGCGCCCTGAGCTGTTCCCTACTGTGGGAAGAGCGTCTGACTGCATTACGCCTCCGCAAGCTGCAGGCACCAGATCCCAGATGTTTTGTATTCTGCTTTATGCAGTCACCAGGGTGGGAATCTAGTGCCTGCGCACGAGCAGTGATGCAGAGCTGTTTGCTCTACCTGCATTAGTGCAGAGCTAGTGTACAGGTGCTAGTTTCCCACCCAGGTGTTTGCATAAAGCAAAACACAAAAAAGGGGGATGGGAACTAACGCCTGCATAATGCAGTCAGATGCTTTGCCCACAGTATGGCAGAACTCAGGGCGCCTGTGCAAATAGAGAGAGGAAGACTGAAGAGGCGGAGGAAGACCAGAGACGTGGTGAGGACCGGATGCAATGAACACCCATCTGACCTGTAAATATGAATTTACATACTGGGCGGGAAAGTTTATAAAGTAATTATTTAGTTGTACAGGGGGCTAGGGGGATAAGAGTCACCTTCATGAAATGTAGCATAGGAGCTACTGAAGGTGGTGATGTTAGTTTAAAAAGCACAAAAGGGGTGACAGGTTCACTTTAAGGGCTGATTATCACAGCTATCATCTGCCAGGAAAGATTCAGGCATGTGAGCCTGCATCAAAATCAAAATATAAAGGGAGGGGACAAGAGGCGCAATAGTGCCCTATCACTAGTGACACTAGTATGTAAACGGTGGTGCTGTGTGGCCGCTCACCTGATCCAGTTGTGGTCCCCACAACTGGTTTGACTGCGTTTAGGAATCAATGTTCCAAGCTGCTGCAGGACCTCCACCTACCACTGGATCGTGGTATGTTCCAAGAGAAATGATGGGAGTGATGGTGTGTCACGGTCCGCGCTGCTTCTGGATTAAAAACTCACCAAAGAGCCCAGCAAACTTTCATCCTCTTCATTCCTTATTCCAACGCGTTTCAACGCCACAACCCAGCGTCTTCCTCAGGGATATTACAAACATACTCATAGAGGGGGGGTTTTTATAGCCCTTAGATCCACAAAAAAGAGGTGTCATCTATTTACCAATGATGTCATCCTCATCATCACAAGAGGGTGGATCCACCCATTTTGGCGCAATTTTCATATAAAACACTAAATACATCGCAAAAATGCTAAAAAAATGACCCATGTCTCCAGACATTATTGATTAAATTAACTATAAAAGAAATTTTCTAAAATGGGGCAAATAGAAGCAAAAAAAAGATGTAATAGGTTTATTGTTTGATGTTCCCTCTGGTTGATGACACACTTCGTTCGGGGATGGAACCTGGGGCTCTTGGCACGGAGTCTTTCGTTCTATCCTGCTGAGCTATTACTCAGGAATATATATATGGTTGTTTCATTACCCATTTTATATCTAATATTTATTGGGAACATGATTGATCGTTTTTTAACAAGTAATATTTTTAATGGTAAATAATAAAACCTGTGTAATTTTAATATCCAAAAATTTTTAGATTCATCTCCAAAAATTATTTTATACTCATTCTTTGGTTTTTAAACATGAAACTTTCTTATTAAGCAATCCCAATATGAGAATCCATGGTGGTGCATAACACTGAAACCATTAAAACACCACACATATGCCGAAGGTCCCCAGGTTCTAGTCTCCAACGAATAATAACCTAATTCATTACATTTTATATTTTTTTATATGTACTAATGGAGAGATCGATCTTTTCAATTTTTTTTTTTTTTTTTTTTTTTTTTTTTTTGCTTCTATTTGCCCCATTTTAGAAAATTTCTTTTATAGTTAATTTAATCAATAATGTCTGGAGACATGGGTCATTTTTTCAGCATTTTTGCGATGTATTTAGTGTTTTATATGAAAATTGCGCCAAAATGGGTGGATCCACCCTCTTGTGATGATGAGGATGACATCATTGGTAAATAGATGACACCTCTTTTATGTGGATCTAGGGGCTATAAAAACCCCCTCTATGAGTATGTTTGTAATATCCCTGAGGAAGACGCCGGGTTGTGGCGTTGAAACGCGTTGGAATAAGGAATAAAGAGGATGAAAGTTTGCTGGGCTCTTTGGTGAGTTTTTAATCCAGAAGCAGCGCGGACCGTGACACACCATCACTCCCATCATTTCTCTTGCATCAAAATCAGAGAGCCATCCTATGAAATAAATGTATGTCATATATCTGTAAGGGGTTAAAAACAACAGATCGGCGTGTAAAAAATAAACCCTACAAAAAGAAGAAAAAAATTATGGGTCTTGGGGAATGTCAACACAAATTTCAGAATTTTTTAAGCCATGAGGTTAATAGAACAATGACGACTTTGGTATCACTATAATTGTGCTGACCTGGAGAACATGTTGCCAGATCATTTTTACCACACAACAAATAGTGTAAAAATAATGGCTCAATTGTATAATTTCTTTACACAATTTCACCTCATTTGGAATTTGTTTTCTGTTGCTTAGTATGTTTTTTAATGATTTTTTTATTATGTAATTTTAAAAAAGATACAATCAATACAAACTTTAAAATTATACACAATAATCAACCATCGAGTAACAGAAAAAATCTATCACCTGCTCACACTATATATATTATATAGTAAAATGAATTATTTATTGAAAGGAAGCCTTTGTACTTCTACATTGATGGACTAATAAAATAGGAGAAAGAAATAAAAATGAACGTCTGTGGTTTAATAGGGAAAATGCTAGCATGTGCTAAAACAGGAGAGTAATCACCTTCAATTTAGGGATCTGGAAAAGTTTAAAGGTGGATAAAGAAAAGACAGTCACCTGTGAATAAAGTTATTTACCTGCAGGTATAGGGTTAATGTGCTGGCACATAGCTTTACAATTCTTCGTGGGAAAGTGCTGCTCGTAGGAAAAATTAATATGTTTCCTCCTGGTAGCCACAAGTTCCGAATCATAGTGTTGTGCACAAATTGATTACACCATTGCTCATAATACCATGAGTGGCTTGTAATCACGCCTCAGTTCTTTGATTGACATATAGCTCTGCACACATGAGCTGTTAATCAAAGTGCCAGGAAGTGCTTAAAGCCTCCATTTACAGTATTGTGAGCGCATGCCCCGCGGCTGAATGCTGTCAGCTCCTGGGAAGAAATAAGTTCATTTTCTCTCAGTAACTGTAATTTCAGTAAGAGAGCCAAGAAGCATTGTAGTGCTATTTACCTTTATATTAAACCTATATTTTCAGATAAATTGCATTTTCCAAGGTGACAAGTTCTCTTTAAGGTTTTCCATATCACATATATTCCAATGTGATTTCACACCATGAAAAGTGTTTTCACTGTTTACTGCTTCAAGAGTATCCACATTCTTGACTATCCTATTCTTTTTCAATACTTTTATACAGCATTGAGGTTAACCAGTTTTATATCTGACAATTTTAGAATGTTTCATAAGGTTATCTAGTTAAAATGAACTCTTATGTACAAGTGTTTGTACCTGCTTAAATGGTACACTAACCACACTTAGTTCCTAGGTTATGCATATACCACAAGTACCTTCAGACCTTAAAATCCACATTGTATCTATTACAACATCTTTTTAATCAACTGCAGTCTTTAACAGTAGTTTAAGGATGCCAGGCCTAGCAAGCATAATATAAAAATGAAGAGGCTATATAGCGACTCTATGACTCACAACAGTTGGAAAACAGCTTTGTATCAGTTTTTGGGTAGTGAGAAATATCAGCTGCCTTTTGAGCTACATAACTAACTACTGAGCTATATACAATGCAAATGATCTTGCTGGTAATCTAGCATAATGTGTAATCAGAAACTATGCTTTATGGCTCGCTCACATGAGCATATAACTCAGACATGTGCTATTTAATTTTTAATGAGTAGTACTCAGACTAGCGTTATACTATGAGGCAGTGCTGACCACCACTTTTTTTTACCATGCTGAATTAGCAAGAGAAAAAATATTGTTCCATGGTGCGATTGGCAGCATATGTCAGACGGCACAAATCCATTCTAGTCTATGAGTGTATGCAAAACATCAGACTGCATCTGAGTGCAGTCCAATTTATGCCGACACAAACCATGGAGAAATTAAATTCTCCATATTGTCCTGGCCTGCGTTCCGATTCTTGCATGCAAGAGAATCTAATCACAGTAAATGAGACTCGGCTCACATTCCCAACAGAGTTTGAGCTAAGTGTCATCAACATAATTGCACCAATTCTCTCACATGAGAGAATGTATGCTAGTGTGCCCCCAGCCCTATTTAGTAATACAATTACAGGGTAGCAATTTATATGTACACACCATAGGAATAAGAAGTTAATCTTTTTTTGTATTCAAATCTATTTAATATACTGCCCTAAAAAAACCTAAACAATATTTTACAACATAAAAACCTTCCTGATGCCTGTATGAGCTGTGATGTCACTAATGTATTGCAAAGACAACAAGAGAATTAGAAGTCAAATAGCATTATTATAAAGTTTAAAAGTTTTCTGGAAGTATTCTCAGGGTTACTTTTCCCATTTTAGCAAGTGTCACCTACAGCGAGTTAACAGTACATGGCTGATAATTTAGTTAGCGCGGTATACTCCTCTAAATTAGCAAATTCTTAATCATACATCAGGAAAAGATAGAGAAGTGTGGTTTAAGCAGTGTTAGGCTTTCTTAAAGGTTTAGGCCTTTCTAGGTTCTCAGCTCATTGCAAGTTCTGCGTCTGACAAAGATCATGAAAAAATTTGACAAGGCTAAATTAAGGACACGCCTTATACAAGGATGTAACTGTTGAGCAGTGTATTCCCTTTGTCCAATTGGGACACTCATCTATTCATTACAAAAAATTGATGATACTGTGCCCAGAGATTAATTAAAGGGAAAACTGACTATTCAACATTGAAGTTATGCCATGCCTTATCTACTTTTTTGTAGTACCTGTCCTTTGAAATCCACTGCGTTAGTAATCAAGCTTTTTGACTCAAAAGAGTTGTGGATAAAACCAGTGGCGTAAATATAGTTCGATAGGCCCAAGAGCAAAATTTGAATCTGACACCCACCTCTGCATGTTGGAAAGATGTTCAGTGGCATGTAAAAGTTTGGGCACCTCTGATCAAAATTACTGTGCTTGTGAAGAGTTAAGCCAGTTGAAGATAAAATAATCTCTGAAAGGCATAAAGTTAAAGATGACACATTTCCTTTGTGCTTTAACCATAAAGAAAAACAAATACTTTCATCTTTTATATTTTCAAAATTACAATAAGAAAATGGGCTGATGTGAAACTTAGGCCATCATGCATGGTTAGTACCTAGTAGCGCCCCCTTTTGTGAGTACCACAGCTTGCAAACACTTTTTGTAGGCAGTCAAGATTCTTTCAATTCTTGTTTAAGGGATTTTCATCCATTCTTTCGTAGAAAAGGCTTCCAGTTCTGTGAGATTCCTAGGTTGTCTTGCATGTACTGGTCTTTTGAGGTCTAGCCACGGATTTTTAATTATGTTCACATCAGAAGACTGTGAGGGCCTTTTTTAAAACTTTCAACTTTCGTCTTTTGAAGTAGTCTATTGTTGATTTTGAAGTGTGTTTAGAACCATTCATTATCCATTTGGAGGAGCAATCCTCCTTTAATTTCAGCATTTTTTTACAGAGTGATGTTATGTTTGTATTAAGAATTTATTTAAATTTTATTGAATCCATTTCTACCTGTGAAATGTTCCCAGCGCCATTGGCTGCAACACAACCCCAAAGCATAATTGATCCACCCCATCCTCAATCGTTGGAGAGACGTTCTTTTCCTGAAATTCTGTGCCCTTTTTTCTTCATACATTCTTTTGATCATTTTGGCCAAGAGTTCAATTTTAAACTCATTGGTCCACAGGAATTGTTTCCAAAATGCATCAGGCTTGTTTATATTTCATTTTGCATCATCTGACGCTGAATTTTATGGTGAGGAACTATGAGAAGATTTCTTGTGTTGACTCTTCCATGAAGTCCATATTCATGCAGGTGTTTCTGAACAATAAAACAATGTACCCCAACTCCAGAGTCTGCTAAATTTTCTGAAAGGTCTTTTGTAGTCAAGTAAGGGTTCTGATTTGCATATCTAGCACTCCTATGAACAGAAGTTTTGCTTGGTCTTCCTGACCTTACATTGACCTCCACCCTTCCTGTTAACTGCTATTTCCTAATTACAAAGAGGATCTGTAAAATGCTTTGCTATCTTCTCATAGCCTTCTCCTGCTTTGTGGGCCTTCACCATTTTCATTTTCAGAATGCTAACAAGCTGCTTAGAAGAACCCATGGCAGCTGATTTTTGGGCGCAAGATTATAGGAGCCTGGGTATTTGTAAAGCTATGAAATTTGCATCACCTGGCCATTCCTAATGATGGTAGTGAACAAGTCATAACCCTAACAAGCTAATTAAGGTCATAAACCTGGGTGAAAGGTATCTGAGTACACAAAACTCTAAGGATGGCCGAACATTTGCATTAGCCCATTTTCCTTTTCATAATTTTTAAAATGTTAAAAATGTTGCCTAAAATACAAGAGAAATGCGTCATCTTTAACTTTTTGCTTTTAGAGATTATTCCATCTTCAACTTGCTTAACTATTTACAATAAGATAATTTTGGCCAGAGATGACCAAACATTTGCATGCCACTGTATGGGCCCTTGTGGCATTTTAAACCTTATAAAGACACAACTGTAGCCCCTCTCCCACTTCGTTATATAGTAATGTTTGCCATCCTGTATTAATGTCTCCCATCCTGGTAAATATGTCTACTATCCTGGTCTATATGTCTCCCATCCTGAACTCCTTCCTGTTAAATATGTTCCCCATGCTGGTAATATGTCCCCATTGGCCTGGAATAAATGCACCTTCCTGAATAAATGTCCTGTAGTCTGGTATATTTGTTCCCATCCTGGGCCCCTTCATTCCTGGTAAATATGTCCTCCCATCCTAGTATATATTTTTCTCATCATGAACCCCTACCTTTAATGTCTCCCATCCTGGTAAATATGTCTCCCATCATGGTAAATGTGTCCCCAGTGCAGGTAAATATGTCTCCTTCCTGCTATATATGTCCTTATCCTGGTCCCATTCCTGGTATATACAGACCCCGTTATGCCTCTAACCCACTAAAATACAAAAGCAAAACTCTACTCAGCTTCCTCTGCTATGTCACGCGGAATTCTCTGTGGCCAGCGCAGTGGCTGAAGCTGACATTGGTATACCTGCTGTGGCAACACATGACGTTACTGTCATGCGTCCACAGTCACGTGCACACTAATGTCAGTTGTCTCTGTTTGGCCAGCAGTAATATTGCAGTGCAGGCGGACCACTCCACCCCTGGGCCTGGTTGAGACCACAATTGTTACTCCACTGTATACAAGTCTTTCTACTTTTTGTCCCTTTTGGAACCCTCTTTATTTTGTCACTCTCAAAATGCCACAAAATTTCACATATATGACTCCAGCATAAGGAAAAAAACCTTCTTGCTGATTACATTCACTGTAGTTTGCCTGACTACAGACAGGTCTGATCAACAGTAGTGTTATAATTCATTAGAGTCCAGTTTAATATCATGAAGGGGAGAAAATTCAGCTACACATCCCAAAGTGAAAAAAATGTTCATTTCTCAGAATTACTCATCCATTTAATTTATTAGTCATCATTTATATTTATTGCATACTATGATCTTTTAGAAACATTTTCTTGCACCCAAAGAATTGATTTTTATAATTAGATTTAAAAAAACATGTATATACTACCATGCCTTAAATGTCACTCATGCGCGTGAGAAATCATTGTGATGCTTGTACAATCTTAAATCTTCCAATTTTATTACATTTATTACTACTTTGACTACCTGTTTAGTTGCACCCAAATATTTTATCTGTAAACTGGTTTGTAATATTTTCTGAAATTGTTAAAATCAGAAGTGCCTAACAAAATCTCCTTCCGAAAGCCAAAAAGAAGGTAGGGATGTGTTTTACAGCGACATCTGACCAATCAGGAATATAGGCCTTTTCCATGATATTTTTATGCTGTGAGACAGCCGATTTACTAGATCATGAGCCTCATGTACAGTATAAAGATTAGTGCAGACAATATAGCCAATAAGGTTTCCCATGCTGTAAAATTATTATAGTGATTTTTGTCTGCGCTAGTGCTTATGTATGCAGCCCCATATTGTTTAATACCTATATCACATGGTAACATGTAGACATTAACAAAAATGTAAAAAAAACATTTTAGAAGTTTTATATGCATGGTAATGATGCATGGTGTTCACAGACATGCATAGGGATTTGGATGAAAGACAGCTTAAAACATGTTGTGAAAGCTATGCAGTATGTTCAGCTTGTATATTGCCTAAAGTTTTGAATGGTGGCCTGCACTGCACTTCAAGATGGCTGCCTCCAAGTTGCCATTTAATACTGCTGATGCATTGTAAAAATCCACATTTTTTGCCATTATATAAACTGACTCTCTTGATAAAGTTAAGAAAATTGTATTCATATAAAAAGTTTATAATGAAGCATGGTCTAAGGTCTTTCTATTAAGATGATTATTTTGCTGTAGAATATATTTAAATTATTCTTAATTCACATGAAATATAAAATGTGTATTTTGGAATATTCACTGCTACTGATTTATTCAAATATATTATTATATATACATTTTTTAACACTACAATGACCTTGTAATATGATGGCATGAATAAATTACTTGAAAAGTTAACTATCTCATTGTTTACAGTGTAATGTTTCCGGGAACAAAATAAAAAAAATAGCACTAGACTGTTTGGAATACTTCCATATAAATGTAAGAACTTACGGTACATGTATGTTTGTGTATTTGTTAACTTACAGACTTTCTTTATTGCTTCAGTTTTTAGACCTTCCTAAATCACATTTTTCTTCAAGTTTGTTAAATTTTATGTTTTATTTGTACAAAAGTAAAATAAAATAAAATAGTTTTTTGTCACTATTGTACTGCAGAATTAAATTTCAATGAGAATCTTTATAAATTTCTCCAATTTTTTTGTGCAGAATGAATTGTTCCACCTGTACTTCATAAAAGAAATAAAACCATAAACATAATAATCAATGTCTCAAATATATTTCCTGAGATTGAATGTATATAGAGTATATACCACTTTGTATTTATTAAAGGGGTTTCCTCTACTCAGACAACCCCTTCTCATCCCCTGTTTGCCCCCATTAAAATAAAAAATGCTTATACTGACCTCCTGTGCTAGAGGTGTAGGCACTCACGCTCCCAGGGCTCACATGAGGTTGTTGTCACATGAGCCATGCTCCCAATATGCGCCAGTTCTCTCACCTCAACTTCAGACATGAGTTATCAATAGGAAGTGAGAACTGCGGCTGGCTGCTCACTTTCTGCTGATTAATTAGTGGACAACCCATTTAACATTGTTTTTTTTACCTGTGAGAAAAGAAGCTAGTTACTTCCCCCTCATAAATGATACCTATTGAACTACATAGCAGCAATACATTTCAAAAAGCATAAAATACTTAGTTGACATTTAAAAAATGGAAAAAAAAGCCATCCCACCAAATCAAGGTGTACCCAATTAGGATGGTCCCCAACTCTACTAATTCACCTCACTGTGCCAGCAAGTGTCAAAATAGCGGGGACAGAGAAGGACCTGGGCCTGATTGAGCTTTATACCTGCCTGTGGAAAGCTTAATAGACATGGTGCACAACTCAAAGTGGGGGGAGGGTTGTACATAAGGGCACAAAGAACTAAAGGAAAACTCAAAAACAAACACCTGTTGATATAAGTTTAGTATATAATTAAAATATTAATAAGTATAAATAGAAAAATATATTGCAATCTGAGAGTCCTCAGTGGTTGATACCTTTTAATGGCTAACTGAAAAGATGGTAAACATAGCAAGCTTTCGGGACGCTGAGTTCCCTTCTTCAGGCTGATAATGACACAAATTCTGAAGACACATACATTTATACATAAGCAATAGAGTAAAAAAAAAAAAAAAAAAAAAAAAAGGGGAAAGAAGAGAACAGAAAGAAAAAAAAGGCAAAACAGTGTTATATGCTCTGGTGGATATGACAGGTGACGCAAAGCAGAGTCGGGTAGGGAGGGGTGGAGGAGCAGGGACAGAGAAAGCAGATTTCTAAGATAAGCAGAACCAATTGTATTAGGTAGATGGTTAGCAACCCATGGAGACCTGAAAATACTTAGTTAAGTTGTGGAGAGCAGACTAAGTGACAGAGTTCACAGAAGTGTCAGGAGTTCATAGTCCTATGATTTCAATGTGTAGCAAGCTGTCTCCAAGTGCACTTTCATTTTATATAAAATAATGCATGAATCTGCTATCCCCAAATGTCCGTTCATTTTACATAAAATCCCATAAATCCATGTGAAATATTTAATCCGGTTATGAGTGTGTTGAAGGTTATTATCAATTTGTATTCCCAAATTCTTCTCTCTCTCTGAGATTTGAAGTCACTCTTTAAAATGAGCAGCCTCATATCGGATCCAGTGTTGTGCTCAGGGCTGCAAAAATGCTTTGCTTCAGGTAGGTCCATACGATTTTCTTTTATTGAGTGGCGATGAGAATTCATTCTTGTTCTGAATTGTAATCCGGTCTCACCTACGTACATGCCACCTGTTGGACATTTGGTACATATAATTAAATACACCACATTGCTTGTGGTGCAGGTGAAGCTACCTGGGATCTTGTAGTCCTGATCTGTCCCAGGAATCCTTATTTTGTCCGTTGTCATTATAGATGGACAGGTTTTGCACTTTCTCTGGTTGCAGGGAAAGGTTCCTGTTGTTGCTGGAGAGAACAGGGCGCTTCTCACAATAATGTTTTTTAGATTCGGAGGCTAAAACACAAGAGTGGGGGATCCGGAAATATTAATTTTAGTCGGGCATCTTTTTGTAGGAGTGGTTGCAGTTTCCGTGTGGCTCCTATTAGCACCTCAATAACCTTCAACAACCTTCAACAACCTTCAATAACCTTCAACACACTCATAACCGGATTTATGGGATTTTATGTAAAATGAACGGACATTTGGGGATAGCATATTCATGCATTTTTTATATAAAATGAAAGTGCATTTGGAGACAGCTTGCTACACACTGAAATCATAGGACTATGAACTCCTGACATTTCTGTGAACTCTGTCACTTAGTCTGCTCTCCACAACTTAACTAAGTATTTTCAGGTCTCCATGGGTTGCTAACCATCTACCTAATACAATTGGTTCCGCTTATCTTAGAAATCTGCTTTCTCTGTCCCTGCTTCTCCACCCCTCCCTACCCGACTCTGCTTTGCATCACCTGTCATATCCACCAGAGCATATAACACTGTTTTGCCTTTTTTTTTTTCTGTTCTCTTCTTTCCCTTTTTTTTTTTTTTTCTCTATTGCTAATGTATAAATGTATGTGTATTCAGATTTTGTGTCATTATCAGCCTGAAGAAGGGAACTCAGCGTCCCGAAAGCTTGCTATGTTTACCATCTTTTCAGTTAGCCATTAAAAGGTATCAACCACTGAGGACTCTCAGATTGGAATATATTTTTCTATCTACTGGCTAACACGGTATAAATATTATTTACCTTAAGTATAAATAAGTATTAAATATCACCAATTTTCAATACAAAAAACAATTTTCAATATAAATATATTTGTAAGGCCAGAGTAACACTAGTGTGTGACTCACACAAGTGCAATGCAAGGAACTCTCACATTGCACTTGGGCTAATGTTAGACAACTAGGCGGCTCAGACCGGCATGCTTTTCCATAACCATATACGTCTCAGTCGCACCCATAGAAGTCTATAGCTTTGAGGGAAACATTGCACTCCATCCAAGTGCAGCGCAATAAATGCAGAGGACAGAAATGAAGGAGATGGAGAGATTAATCCCTCCCTTTCTTCCACAGCTGTGATCTAATCTCAGGATAAGATCACAGTTGCGGTCACGCTCGCAGCAGCACCTGAACCGAGCGTCAATAACATATTGCATCTGATGCTGTTGCCTCAGATGCCATACCCTAGTCTGACCTCAGCCTAAAGGTGCTATTGACATGAATTTATCGAGAAATGTTGGTACCAACCAGACAAACAAATCAAACCATATACAGGTGCATCTCAATAAATTGGGATATCTGTCAGGAAAACTGAGTTTGGTGAGGGCCCAGAGGTGGCGCAGGCACATGCATTTCGGAGGGCCCTCTTCTATACACTTGAGAGGGGCCTCCTTCATAGAGACATAGATAGTGGAATACATTTTCCATAGCAGTTTACAATGCGCTCATTGTGGTGTTGGACTTCACCCTTCTCCTTCTGCCACACCTCCTCCATGTCATTTTGCAGCCCTCAATTCACGTTTTCAGAAGGCCGTTTCAGGTGTCCAGAAACTTGAGTTTGGTGAGAGTGCTCATGTGGCCCTGTAACATATGTTTGGATGGGCCCTCCTCTATAAATTTTGGAGGGCCCTCTTCTGTACATTTGAGAGTCCCATCACTTATTAATATCGTAGGCCCTCACTCGCTCATTTAATTCATTTAAGGTCAGAGACTACAGAGAAGAAGGGCAAGCGCCATGGAGTACGAGAGGGGAGCAGTGACTGCGGCCTGCAAGCCTCAGGTTTGGCTGAACTCTGCCAACAGAAAAAATAAAGCTGCACTAGTCAACTAGATGACGAGCTCAAATATATCACTTATAATCAAATATATCATTAGAATGGTCTTTGCACTGTCCCGTCATATATTTGAACATTGTAATAAGATCACCCCTAAGCCTTTGTTTTTCCAAACTAAATAACCCCAAGTTTAATAACCTGTCTTGGTATTGCAGACCCCTTAGTCCTCTAATAACTTTTGTCGCTCTTCTCTGGACCCGCTCTAGTTCAGCTATGTCTTTCTTATACACCGGAGACCAGAATTGTACACAGTATTCTAAGTGTGGTCGCACTAGTGACTTGTATAGAGGTAAAAATTATGTTCTCCTCATGAGCATCTATGCCTCTTTTAATGCATCTCATTATTTTATTAGCCTTTGTAGCAGCTGCCTGACACTGGACACTAAGTGTGAATTTGTCGTTCAGCTATACACCCAGGTCTTCAGTGACAGTTTTGCCCCTCATGGTTGACACAGGGAGACACCATTACAAGGGTCTCCAATGACACTTAGTAGTTAGGCTGGAGTAGGAGTACTGCCCTGGTTTGTCCACTGCACAATGTGCATTGTGCATACAAAAATTAGCCCTAAGGGCTGTGTCATGGTTGACGCAGGGTGACACCATCACAAGGGCCTCCAATGACACTTAGTAGTTTGGCTGTAGTAGGAGTATTGTTCTGGTTTGTCCACTACACCATGTGAATTGTATTTACTAAAATTAGCCCTATGGGGTGTGTCATGATTGACTAAGGGGGAGACGATCACAAGGGCCTCCAATGACACTTAGTAGTTAGGCTGGAGTAGGAGTAACTTCCCTGGTTTGTCCACTGCCCGATGTGAATTGTTGTTACAAAAATGTGCGATAGGGCTGTGTCATGGTTGACGCAGGGTGAAAACATCACAAGGGCCTCGAATAACACTTAGTAGTTAGGCTGGAGTAGGAATATTTTCCTGGTTTGTTCACTACAAAATGTGCATTGTGTTTACAAAAATTATTTCTATGGGCTGTGTCATGGTTGACGCAGGGAGACACCATCACGAGGGCTTACAATGACATATAGTAGTTAGGATGGAGTAGGAGTACTATCCTGGTTTGTCCACTACACAATGTGCATTGTGTTAAAAAAGATTAGCCCTATGGGCTGTGTCATGGTTGACAGAGGGAGACACCATCACAAGAGCTTCCAATGACACTTAATAGTTAGGCTGGAATAGGAGTACTGTCCTGGTTTGTCCACTACACAATGTGCATTGTGTTTACAAAAAATTAACGCTTTGGGCTGTGTTATGGTTGACACAGGAAGGAAACAGGTTTCTATGGGAAGAGATGGACGTTAACAGCAGTAGCATGAATCAACATTTTTGGTGAATTTAGGTTGGCCTGCTCTCATCTGGAGGGATTACAGTCCTTGTTAAATTTAAGGAGAGTAAGTCTGTATGCATTTTACATGGAGAGGCGTGTGTGTCTATCAGTGATGATTGCCCAGCAGAACTGAAAACACGCTCTGATATCACACTAGCAGCCAGGCCGGCCAGCACCTGCAAGGTGTATACAGAGAGGTCGGGCAAAGTGTTCAGCTTGGACACCCAATAATTAAAAGGAACTGAAGTGTCAGGAAGGAAGCAGGTATGGTGACTTAACTACCCTTTGACCATGTCCTTCAGTTGGAGGTTCAGCAAGGAGAGCCACTGATTGGTCTGTTCTTTCATACCTTGCCACAGCTCTACTGCGGTTTCTCACCTAAAGAGATCAGCTTCAGCAGAGCGTGTTGCCACTTTGCTGATGTACAACTCCCAGATTGGCAGTGACGGAAAGGGTAAGTCAGCAGAGGATGAGGAGCAGAAGGAGGAGGGGAGATAGGAAGTGGCATATGACAATATGGAAGCCCTGATAAAAGCTGGGGCCGCTATTCTTTGAGTGGGTAGGATGTGTGATGTTCCAGTTTGCTACTTTTTCCCACTCTCCACCAGGTTGACCCAGTGTACGTGACAGAAATGTATCTCCCCTGTCGACAACAACTTGTCCAGGTGACTGTTGTTAGGTGGACCTTCCCAGTTATGCGTGAGAGCACGGTTGAGATTGTCTAACATGTGCTTGTGTAACGTGGGGACGGCACATTGGGCAAAATGGTGGTGGCTGGGAACAGAGTATTGTGGGGCAGCCACAGCCAAGAGATGACAGAAACACTGTGTTCCCACAAGCCTAAACGGCAACATCCCACCGGCTAGCAATTTGGCAATATGAGAGTTCAGTATTTGTGCTTGTGGGTGGCTTCCTTTCCAAGCTTGTCTCACACACAAACAACTGGACGCTACGCTGGGACAAGAGGGCAGGAGGTATGAGTGCTTGCTTCCTGGACAGCAGATTGTGAAAGACATAGCATAGGCGACATGGTATGGCAGATGCTACAGATTACAATGTTTTCCTCTGAAGGTTGAGTAAATGAATGCAAACAGGAGCTTGCCCTCGCCTCCAATGATCCGATCCCAGGTGTACAGAGTGGCTGGTATCCACCAGGTCCATAAACAAATTTCAAAGAAAGTTCAGCACACCGGGTCCATATTTCTTCAAATGGATATTCCTTTATTTAGTGCTCATATATAAAATATTAAAAGCAACATCTTGCGGGGGCAACCCGGTCAGACGCGTTTCGATAGACTTTATCAATGACCATTGATAATGATCATTGATAAAGTCTATCGAAACGCGTCTGACCGGGTTGCTCCCGCAAGATGTTGCTTTTAATATTTTATATATGAGCACTAAATAAAGGAATATCCATTTGAAGAAATATGGACCCGGTGTGCTAAACTTTCTTTGAAATTTGTTTATTTTCCTCTGAAGGACTTTCAGAAAAAACTTCTAGACAGCGGCTGAATGCCCCTTGCTCTGACTTGGGGTACAGTGTTGGAGATCTTGGGAACAGTTGACCCAGTTCTCATTCTGGTCAAACCACTACCCCTTGGTGCCTGTGTTGGTGCTACATATCGCTCTTCCTCTATGTTGCTGTGATGCACATGTCAAAGGTCCAGGTCGGATCAGTGGACTCATCATCGACCACCTCATCTTTCATCTCATCCTCCTTCCCAGTTGAGATTGTAGGCTGCCCTGATGGCAACTGTGTCTCATCATCATCAGATTCCACCTTTGGAGACAGTAAATCAGGTTTCTCAAACTGGCTTTCTTCTGGCCATAGATGCTTACATACTTGCGCATCAACACACGACACCTCCTCACCTCCCTCTTCAATGCTGTATGGTGAGAGGCCACAGCTAACCAAAGGATACGTACAATACAGATCCCCAGGGTGGACAAACCTGGGGTCATATGTCTCCTGTGACTGATGAGGGTGGGAGGAAGGAGGATCAGGTGGAGGATTGGATGGGTCAACCTTCTGTGTATCCAGAGTAGACTGTGTGGTCATGGAAGATATTGTGCTGCTTGAGAAATGTGTAGAGGTCTTGTCTGCTATCCAAGACAATCTACTATACTTTTCTGGCTTCCACGTACGTTTGCGTTCCAGACCAGGACATTTTGCCAGGAACATAGTGGATGCATCAAGCTTCTCCTGACCTGTCACAGACTCAGTGCCTTGTTGCGCGCCACTAACATCACCACAACCACGTATCTGCGCCTTAACAGCAGGATTTATTGGCATTTGAAGTTTTGGTGACATATTTGCAGATGTTGATGGCACAAGCCAAGCCAAGCTTTGACCCCAAAAATATTGGGGGAAAGGGACCAGTGCATACTTTGTCATAGGCAGCACAAATGCTAGTACTGCTTTGGATTTGGCAAGCGCAAATAGCACCATATTAATGTGGCTGTTGTGGACGGCAAAAGCCACACTGTGACCCCAAAAATATTGTGGAAATAGGACCAGTGAATTCTTTGTACCAAGCAGCACAAAATCCTAGTAGTACTGCTTTGTATTTGGCAAGCACACAAATACCATATTAATGTGGCTGATGTGGATTGCGCAAGCCAAGGTATTACCCCAAAAATATTATGGAAAAGGACCAGTGCGTACTTTGTACCAGGCAGCACAAAATGCTAGTATACTGCTTTAAATTTAGTAAGCACACTAGCACCGTATTAGTGTGGCTGATGTGGACAGCACAAGCCAAGCTGTGACCCCAAAAACATTGGGGAAAACTGACCAGTGTGTACTTTGCACCAGGCAGCACAAAATGCTAGTAGTATGGCCTTGGATTTAGCAAGTGCACTAGCACTGTATTAATGTGGCTGAAGTGGACAGCACGACCCAAACTATGACCCCAAAAATATTGTGGAAAAAGGACCAGTGCGTACTTTGAACCAGGCAGCACAAAATGCTAGTAGTACTGTTTTGAATTTAGCAAGCACACTAGCACCATGACGCTGGTAAGGTCGATTCTTGTGACCTGACCCGTAACACCAATCTTTCTTCTCCTGGTAGTTCCCTTCTACCCCATCCCATGAATAAAACTCAGACAACAATACATGTTTCTTTGGCTAAAAATGGCCACAGCAGCAATATAATTAAAACAATTGGTGAGGTCCTCAAAGCTATAAAACATTTGGTGATTTTTTTCCCTGACATTGCCCCTCCCCTCCCTTACTCCTAGTCGTGTTCACCGGTTCAAGAGCACTGTGAAACCGAGGGAAGAGATTGTCCTCCAATACCGTTAATATGAACCCGACCTTCCATCACCACCCAAATCTCATCAGGCCACTATCAATTAACCATCCAATAAAGGGGATCTACCTATTTAATGAATCCCAAATTTTTTAACCAACTTCGAGGACTCAACAACGCCTCAAAAGCATTAGGAAAACTAAATTTAGCAAGCCTCCGACTAACAAAGATTCATCCTACAGCACTCAGGAGGGAGAGGAAAAACTCCCTGTGGAGGAAACCTCTAGGGAACCATGGGTGAAGGATTGCCCTTCCCTTGGGCTTAGAAGGTGAATGCCAAAATGAACTCTTCATACCAATGATATAATGAACATGGTAGCTCTGCCGATGATCGCACTGTAAAATAAGAATGTGCAAATAGAGTCTTATCTTAATTAAACACTGTTAGCATGCGATGTGGAATTGCTCACCTTGTCCAGTTGTGAGACCCACAACTGGTTGAATAGCAATAACAAGCAGCTGCTGCCGGGACCGCACTCCCACAGATAACTGTGGTAACAATGTAGATTTCCTTGGACGAAGTGCCTCTATGTCCGCGCTGCTGCTCCCAAAATGAAGGAACCAGGACATGGGGATCTCTGTATCAACTTATGCTTTTATTATTCTACGAGTTTCGGAGCCACAAACCGAGCTCCTTCCTCAGGGAACATCATCTGAGGAAGGAGCTCAGTTTGTGGCTCCGAAATTTGTAGGATAATAAAAACATAAGTTGATCCAGACATCCCCGTGTCCTGGTTCCTTCGTTTCTGGAGCAGCAGCGCGGACATAGAGACACTTCGTCCAAGGAAATCTACGGTGATTGCCACTAGTCACTGTGACCCAGAATTTCTTCTTTTTTTAGGGAGGGTGGGTGGGATTTTTCCTGTTCAGCTTCTATTTCAATTGTATTATGGTGCTGTAGTTTGGTGTTGTAATGTTGATGTATAAAGAGTGTGTCAGTTATTTTCTGGATCACCGAAATCTGTTGTTTTCCACCTGATATATGACTTGAGGATATACTATCCTTTTGTAAGATAACAGGTGGCTTATCTACAATTGTTGTGGGATCCAGGATCAAATGAACAATTATCAAATCAGTTATTAAGTCAGGGACACGTCATTTGTAGTGGTATAATTACAGTATTTTTCTGATAATATGACGCACTTTTGTTCCCCCAAATTTTTGGGGAAAGTGGGGGGTGCGTTTTATAATCAGAATATACAGATTATATACTGCAGGGCCCAGGGGAGGTGGGGGCAGTTCTGGAGCGGTGCTGGGGGCTGGTGCGGGACGGCTGCAGGAGGCAGCGGGAGGTCACATGCCTCCGCTCATATAATATGCACTGCCACTGTCCATCACCGCGGGGGCTGAAACCGTACCGTGGTGATGGACTGGGGGAGCGGTGCATATTATATGTGCCTGTGCCCGCCCAGTGTTTGATATGGCCCTCATGCTGCTGCCCATAGAAAAATAAAAAGACTTTCCTTACCTTCTCCAGCGCTGTCCTCCCGGTGTCTCCCTCTGTGCCGCTGTGATCGGGCACACAGAGATGATGTTACTCTGCTGTGCCGATCATATGACTGGCACCGAGAACCAGGAAGTGGAGGATCACAGCAGCACGGAGGGAGACACCGGGAGGACAGCGCTGGAGAAGGTAAGTAAAGTTTTTTTATTTTACTATGGCAGCAGCATGAGGGCCATATCGAACACAGTGGGGGCATGTGCAATCACAGGGGGCCATAGCCAACACGGTTGGGCATGTACAATCACGGGGGGGCCATAGCCAACACAGAGGACATGTGCAATCACAGGGGGCCAAAGCCAACACAAGGGTGCATGTGCAATCACAGCAGGGCCATAACCAACACAGGGGGACGTGTGCCATCAATAGGGGACTGTTACGCGCTTAGATGGCGCTGACATTGTTGGATGCTGCTGTGTATGTAGTTTGTGTTTAAGAGCTGCATCGTTGATCGTTGTGAAGGTCCTTGCCTCCTGTGGTGTGCTCCAGAGCTCCAGTCACTATTATGTTCAATTGCTGATTCAGAAGTTAATGTGTGACACACCTGGAATCCCCTCCCCCTGGCTTTAAATAGCCTTCCCTCTCCTCTGTCAGGTGCTGCTGATAGCTATGTGCTCTAGGTCTTGGTGTTGTGCTGTGCTGATGCTTAGCTGCTCGGCTAAAGTCTTTCCTTGGGAGAAGCTGTGATTCCTGACCCGTGGGTGGAGGTAGGGGCCCTCAGCCTAGGGCTAATCAGGAGTTTTAGGTTACAGGGTGGCAGCTCGGAACTCCTCACCATCAGAGGTACCTCCGAGATCAGGGCGAGCCAGGGACCCCAGCATCAGTGTCAGATTAGGCTCTCCTGACCCCCTTTTGCCCAATTCACCTACCTGTTATCTGAATCCCCTACCTCCCAAGAGTGACAAGGATGTGTGCCAGCAATAGGGGACGTGTGCCAGCAATAGGGGACGTGTGCCAGCAATAGGGGACGTGTGCCAGCAATAGGGGATGTGTGCCTGCAATAGGAAACGTGTGCGTGCCATCAATGGGGGGCATGTGGCATCACTCGGGGACGTGTGCCAGCACAAGAGGACTATATTCAATATAAGGAGGCCATATCCAGATTAAGGGGTCTAGTTTTAGGATAGGGGCTATATCCCAGGATGAGGGACAATGTACCAGGATGAGGGAGCTATGAGGGACATATACAATATAAGATTTGTTAGATGGACACTGGCATTATAAGACGGACCCCATTTAACATTAAAAAAAATATTTTTTTCTCTTTTCCTTTACCAAATTTGGGGGTGCGTTTTATAATCAGGTGCATTTTACAAAGCGAAAAATACAGTATGTGTCATGAATACCTATAAAGACGTGGTTATGGTACATACTGTATATTTACATATTTTGAAAAATAAAGGATGATTCCTTTGTCTGTGGAATAGAAACATTAATTATGAGGTATAAATTATTATATATATGTTCCCAAAATATGTCAAACACAAACGAAACAATATCCGAGATTAAGAACAAGGTTGGCACCGAATTAAAATGTAACCAAAGCAGGTTTTTTCTTTTTTTTTTTTTAACCTGTGTTAAATTGTAACTAATTGGGCGTGGCCTGACCATGGCTGGGTGAAGACGCGTCTTTGCTAAGCTCTGCAGACCCGGGACTCCATTACTTAGCTTTTACCCACCGCCGGCCCTAATATGTCAAGGAGGAAGAAGGTGGACGTCACCGCACCTAGTCTGGCCCCACAGAAGAGACCGGAGACTCGCAGAGACATCCCCAGGTTGTTCCAGGCTGCAGGAGGCAAAACGGCGCACTCGCCAGTAATGGCGGCAGGAGCGACGCAGAAGCAGACCCCGCCACCTCAGCAGCCGCTGCAGCAGAGGAGCACGCGGAGCCCGGGAGCAGGGAGCCAGAACAAGGAGGCGATACGGAGCACAGGAGAGGCGGTAAGGAGATCAGTGCCCCAGCAGACACAAACAGGCAACATGCAGGCTGCAGCCATGAGAGAAGAAGATGGCGCAGAGTTAATGAAGCGGGCCCCCTCTGTTGAATCTCACATGTTGGTGCCCTCCTCCTCCTCCACACTGCAGAATGTCCCACAGTCTGAGCTACAGGCAATCAGAAACATGATTGCTGCACTCCCATCAAAATTAGATATTGACAATATAGTAGCCCGCATGGAGGCTTCACAGGAGAGAGCACTCTGCTCTATAAGAGAGGACATTGATATTCTCAAGCAAAAAACTTCCCAAACTGAGGGATCCCTGGTCACCATAGATGACAGAGTCACTGCTCTGGAAAAGGAGATGTCTCGATCTCAGGCTTATACAGTTGCCTTCATTATACAGTCAGATGATCAGGAAAACAGAGAAAGGCGTAACAATATAAGACTGAAGGGGATTCCTGAATCTGTGCTGACACCTGATCTTCTAGATACTGTTATGAGCATCTTCAATACAGTCTCGCAGCTGCCGTCCGACTCGACGTATAAAGTTGATAGGATCCATAGGGTCTCCAGATCAGCACCTATTGACCCATCCAACCCAAGGGATGTACTGTGTAGGTTGCATAACTATACAGACAAAGACGCTATAGCTCGGGCGGCCTGGCAATATGGAAACGTAATGCTAGAGGATGCCACTGTTCGACTGTTCCCAGACGTTTCCAGCCTTACACTATACTTGAGACGTCAACTCCGTCCCTTGCTCCTCAAGGTTAAAGAAGCGGGAGCTACGTATAGATGGGGACATCCCTTTCACTTAATTGTGAGGAAGGAGAAAGGGTGTTCTACCTGTGGCGGCATGAGGAACTGGACGATCTTTTTAACTTTCTACGCACTCAGCCCATTCAGATCCCTGATTGGCTTTCATTGGAAGGCCTCAAGAAGTTTACAGCGATGCGTCGTGATCCACAATTCACTTCAGGAGACGAGGCAAGAACAGGGAGCCCAGACGTAGCCCTCGTCCGTCTTCCCAGGTGTTTGGACCCTCAAGTCCGAGACGACAGAGGAGAAGATCCTATGAGGACTTGCCACCATGAGAGTTCCGGTCACTTCTCGTGGAGCTTGATGAGATATCTGGGGTGTTCTTGTCTTGTTTTGTCCAGGTTTTTCCCGGAAATACTCCAGACGGGTCTGCCGGACAATACTTGTTATAAAAGATGGTATATTTAGATATGCAACAAATTTACTGACTGTTTGATGTCACTTTATCTTCCTGTTTTGTCTTAATTTTCCTTGTTGGTTTTATGCGAAATCGATGTTGTGGAGTGAAGAGATGACCTTGGTAATATATAGGAGTCCTGGGTCTGCGGATCGTTGCTTTTTGGTCAGCTACGGTCCCTACGACTCTCTCTCATTTTCTTTTCCTTTTTCCTAAGAGGGAGTTGAGTTGCTGGCTTGACCGGCTTAGACTAGAATAGTCTTTTTCTTTCTTACTTATAGTCTTTATCTTTTATTCTTCTACTCCCCCCTCTCCCCCCCCTCCTACCTCCTCCCCCTCTTTCCTGAATCCTTGACCCCTTTTCCTCGGAGATCCCAGGTCTGTGATAGTGAAGATGTCGCATAGCACCCTATCAGCTATTCAAATAGGCACGTTAAATGTGCAAGGACTACATGATGCAGGGAAAAGATCTATTTTGTTTAACTATTTGAAAACTAACAAAATACATATTGCTTTTCTTCAGGAGACTCATATGTGTGAGAACAAGCCGTATAAACTCTCCAGTCACTGGTTTCCTTCGTCATACCACAGCTTATCTAATAACCCACACTCCTCCGGCTCCAGTATCGTGATATCGAGATCAATACCATGGGAATTTCTGGACTCCTACAGTGGTGAAAACGGAAGACTCCTTATGGTCAAAGGTAAGATCGCCTCCAGAACATACACATTTGCCTCGCTATACCTCCCTAATTCGGGTCAGATTACAATGCTCCTGCAGTTTTTGGAAAAAATTGAGGTCTTCGCAGAGGGAACACTGGTCCTAGGAGGGGATTTCAATGTTACACTCGACCCAGATCTTGACACATCTCGGGGTAGGTCTAGCTTGTCTAAAGCAGCTATTAGAAGGTTGAACAGAGCGCTTCATGATCATCAATTGCTAGATGCTTGGCGGCTTTTGTTCCCTACATCTAAAGACTACACCTTCTACTCACCTATACACGACGTGTACTCTAGACTTGACTTTTTTCTCCTGCGACAGTCTGACCTGACACAACTAATAGATGCTTCTATTGAGCCGATTTCCTTTTCAGACCATGCCTTGGTCAAGGTTTCCATTATGCTCCAATCTCCGATTCCAAGACAGTGGCAATGGAGGCTAAACGCTTCTTTATTAGAAGACACAGTAGTCCTAGCAGACATTGCTAAAACTCTGAAGGACTATTTTGACATGAACACTTCTGCAGACGTGACACCTGGGGGGTGTGGGAGGCTCACAAGTGTGTAATTCGAGGTATTTTAATACAACATGGAGCCCGTTTAAAAAAAATTAGAGGTGCTGAAATCCAGGATCTTATGACTAAACTGAGAGATCTTGAGACTAGGCATAAACGTTGCTCCCTCCCTGATCTGAAGAGAGAACTATTAGACGTTAGAGAGAAGTTACGTACCACCTTATTATATAAGGCAAAAGGAGTACTTACTAGATGCTGTAGGCATTTTTACGAATACGGTAATAAATCTGGAAGAGCTTTGGCAAGGGCGTCTAGACTCAGTAGAGCCACTACTTATGTCTCTGAGATGTCACACCCCGGCACCTCAAAACGTTCAAAGTTTCCCCAGGATATCGCTGAGGCGTTCAAACATTACTATGCCGCTTTATACAACTTAGACACGAATAAAACGCCGGAAGCATTGACTACTCTTACTTCACGTATACGGAAATATATTGAATCTTCGGCTATGCCGAAATTGGCAGATTCAGTTTCGCAATCCCTGGAGATGCCTATCTCAGACCGGGAGATTGAGGAGGCGCTGTCGTCAGCTAAATCCGGGAAAGCTCCTGGACCAGATGGGTTTACGATTGTTTATTATAAAAAGCTGAAGGACTCTCTGTTACCACACCTGAAAACATTTTTTAATGCTTTGGCGACAGCTACACCACCCAAAGATGCCCTGAGAGCCAATATAACTGTGATTCATAAATCAGGGAAAGACCCTCTGTTATGCTCCAGTTACCGCCCGATATCCTTGTTAAACGCGGATATTAAGCTCTTTGCTAAAATTCTTGCGACAAGACTCTCCCCGTTCATCCCGGACTTGATTCACCCGGACCAGACGGGATTTGTCACGGGTCGTGAGGCAAGAGACAACACCACTAAAGCCATAGACTTAACTTATACAGCCAAGATATCTAAAACACCATTGATGTTGTTATCTACAGATGCAGAAAAAGCATTCGACCGCGTTCATTGGACCTTTATTAAAGAGACATTGTCTCACATAGGGTTGGGTGCTAAGATGCTTGGATGGGTGTTGTCTCTATACTCCGTCCCGTCGGCAAGAGTGAGGGTCAATGGGATCCTCTCGGAGTCATTTGATATTAACAATGGCACGCGACAAGGATGCCCGTTGTCTAAACTAATTTTTATTATGACCTTGGAACCTTTACTGCGTCGTGTCCGGATGAATGGGGATATTTCAGGCTTGCAGGTAAAATCGGGTGTATATAAAATTGCAGCATATGCAGACGATCTCCTGTTCTTTTTAACAAACCCAGAGATTTCTCTTCCCAACTTATTGAAAGAATTAGAGACGTATAATACTCTCTCCAATTTTAAAATAAATAGATCAAAATCTGAGGCATTAAATATATCGCTTCCCCCGAACCAAATAAATAGATTACAGAACGCCTTTTCATTCCATTGGTCTCCTAAAAATCTTAGTTACTTAGGGGTGCGGATTACTCCAGATGTACAAGATCTGTATAGTGCAAATTTTCCATCACTCCTGCGGTCAATTAAAACAGATTGTGAGAGATGGCTATTATCTACTTTCACATGGTCGGGTAGATGCCAGCTCTTTAAAATGAATATTCTCCCTAGGATATTATATTACCTACAGACATTACCTATTACCATTCCACTATCCTTCTTTACGACAATTGCACGATTGCAGACAAAATTCATATGGAGTAATTCGAAACCACGTCTAGCGAGATCAATCCTGCATAGACGGAAAAAAGATGGTGGAGTAAATCTGCCAAATATCAAACTTTACCATATAGCCTCCCACCTCACGAGAGTAATAGATTGGTGTAGACAAGGTACAAACAAACTGTGGGTACAAATCGAACAAGATTCTACTCCCTTTAGACTCCAAACATTACCCTGGGTGTCACTTCGGAAAGAAGAATCATTGTTTGATCACCCGACAATTGGGCCCACTCTCAAGATATGTGATCACACATTAGTTAGATCTTTAATGATACCATCTGCCTCTGTCTTGAGTCCGATCCTTAGTCATCCGGATTTTAAACCAAGTCTGGGTGACCCTGTGTTTCAGCGCTGGATTAGGGCAGGTCTGGATAGGATTGAAAAATGGAGTGAGGGAGACGCATGGCCAACTATCGAACAACTTAATTCAATTTCATACCCGTCGGCTTTGGGTTTCTGGAGATGTGTACAACTTGTGCATTACCTTCATGGACTTCCTCCTAAGAAGTTATATATACGGCCTAAAACGCTGTTTGAATCCATATGCTCTACTACAGTTGACTGCAGACATGCCCTATCACAGACATACGCGTGTTTGATATCCCCTCCGGACCTCCCGACTCCCCATTTCATGCTGTGATGGGAGACAGATTTAGGTCTCAAGCTGACGACAGAACAGAGAACTGCTATCTATACTCTAGCTCACTCTACTTCAATAAGCACTAAACTGCAGGAAGCAAATTATAAATTACTGACGAGATGGTATAGAGTCCCAGCTCATTTGCATAGACTCTATCCTTCTATAGACCCGAGGTGTTGGAGGTGTGGCGGAGCGGATGGTACACTACTTCATGTGTTCTGGGAATGTGCGAAGCTCCAACCATATTGGACGGAGGTGACAAGGATCATAAGGCAAGTTACGGGATTCTCGGATGACCTAGGTCCAGGCCTCTTCATGTTACACCACTGTGGGATTCCTCCAAATAAATATAAGCATACATTGCTGAGGTTCTTAGTCATGGCTGCGAGATCTTGCATCCCGATGCTCTGGAAAAAGGAGAAGTGTCCTTCAGTGACTATGTGGATAGAGAAGGTGAATGACCTCATGCATCTTGAAGACCTGACATCAGTTATACACGATTCATATGAGCAGTTTAGAAACACATGGTTTGACTGGATGACTTTCCAACAATCCGAATTGTATAAGACTCACAGAGGATCCTGAAGAACTGACTCCTAGAGACTAGCTGGTTAAGGGATACGATAGAGAGTTCTCTGCTTCCATGGGAGCTGAAACTCCCTGGGAACCCTACCTTTTCCCTTCCTTTCTGCCCTCCCCTTAATCCCTCTCCCCTCATCCTTTCCCTGCACTGGTTTCGACTTTCCTTTCTATCTTTGCTTTCTATCTTTCCTTTTTTTTTTTTTTTTTACTTTTTGTTTTTCTATATTGTTAGGATTAGACGGATGCTTATGGAGCAGGTAAAACTAATCTATAACTTTGATTGGCAAACAACTCTGACATGTTATAAACAGATGGGTTGACTTCTTAGCCAGGGTTAGTTCGAATATTGACATAGTAGTTTAAACAAGCTTTTCAAGTTCAAAGTGATATCAGTATCCGTCATGCGATTATATCAAAGAAATGTATATTTGATATTTGATATGATCAGTTTATGTACCTGCAAGATGACTGATGTTGTAAGTTTGTTTTTTCCTTTCTAACTTTAAAACAAAATAAAGAATTTAAAAAAAAAAATTGTAACTAATTGTAACTAGATTCATATGAGTGTATAGGTGTGTTTTTAGGGTTGTATATAAGTGGGGATGATGTAGTTCAAATAGTATGCTGTAGATTAAGGACCTCCATCTGAAACGCATTCAGCGTGAGGGGCTGTGTTCCCCAGATGTTTTATGTTGTTATTTATGCTCATGAAGCCTCAATAAACGTAGCCTCAATATATTAGTAAGAAGAAAGAAGTGTGGTGCTAGAATTTTTCTACAATCCTATGATACCCTGTTTCCTCAAAAATAAGACAGTGTCTTATATTAATTTGTAATCCCAAAGATGCACTAGGTCTTATTTTCAGGAGATGTCTTATGCCAATATCCCCTTGCAGTCCCCATCATCTCCATTGAGCCCTCAATATCCTCATCATTCCCTTGCAGCTCCCAATATCCCCATCATCCCCTTGCAGCCCCCATCATCCTCATGCAGCCCCGAATATCCCCATCATCCCTTTGCAGCCCCCATCATTCCCATGCAGTCCCCAATATCCCCATCATCCCCATACAGCCCCCAATATCCCCATCATCCCTTTGCAGCTACGATTATCCCCATCATCCCCATGCAGCCCCCAATATCACATTACAGTACCTGCATAAAAAAAACTACACACCCACTCACCTTTTCTCACCAGTCCACGCTGTATGGTACCGTATTCCAGGCGCCACTCTGAGTTCTCTGTCTCAGCTGCCATAGATGTACGGTAAGCTGCCAGCCATTCAAAGGCCAGCAGATGCCAGGCAATCAGAGCAGAGACCCGCATGTAACGTTATGCACTGATGTTAGCTGCTGGCCTCTGATTGACCAGCGGCTTACCGTATATCTACAGCAGCTGAGCCAAAGAGCTAACAGCAGCGCCTAAATAAATACAGCAGCAGTCACGGGGACAACGGCGGTGGGCAGGCTACATTAAATTCTGTATAATCACAGCTGCCTGCCCTGTTAGGTGGGAATGCTTACAAAAATAAACTTTCATAGGTCTTATTTTCGGGGTAAGCCTTATATTTAGCAGTTCTGCAAACCCCCTTCTAGGTCTTATTTCCGGGGATGTCTTATTTTCATGGAAACACAGTAGTAATCTCAGTGTATGTAAACCTGTGACTTTGCAGAAAGTAATAAAAATGTCTTAAAACAGTCTGTCTCTCATTATTCTTGCATTTGGCAAATATTAATACCGTATATACTCGTGTATAAGCCGACCCGTGTATAAGCCGACCCCCCTACTTTTGCCCCCAAAACCTGGGAAAACCTATTGACTCGTGTATAAGCCGAGGGTGGACCCCAGCACAGGTATACAGCCCCCAGCAGTGTGGTATACAGCAGCCCCAGAGGTATATACAGCAGCTCCAGTGGTAGTATACAGCAGCAGCCCCAGTGGTATATACAGCAGCAGCCCCAGTGGTTAGTATACAGCAGCCCCAGAGGTGTATACAGCAGCCCCAGTGGTAGTATACAGCAGCCCCAGAGGTATATACAGCCCCAGTGGTAGTATACAGCAGCCCCAGTGGTGTATACAGCAGCAGCAGCCCCAGGGGTGTATACAGCAGCAGCCCCAAAGCTGTATACAGCAGCAGCCCCAGGGCTGTATACAGCAGCAGCCCCAAAGCTGTATACAGCAGCAGCCCCAGGGCTGTATACAGCAGCAGCCCCAAAGCTGTATACAGCAGCAGCCCCAGGGCTGTATACAGCAGCAGCCCCAGGGCTGTATACAGCAGCAGCCCCAAAGCTGTATACAGCAGCAGCCCCAGGGCTGTATACAGCAGCAGCCCCAGGGCTGTATACAGCAGCAGCCCCGGAGGTATACAGGCCCCCCCATCAAGCTCCAGGGCCCCCCCCCTTGCGCGGCAGCCTGTAAAGTAAAATCATACTTATCCATGACGTCATTGCCCGCGACCACAGGAAGCCGGAAGACGCTGAATGAAGCCCGGGATCGTGATGGCAGCGGCGGGACAGCGCGACAGGACAGGATAAGTATGATTTTACTTTACAGGCTGCCGCGCAAGGGGGGGGGGCCCTGGAGCTTGATGGGGGGGCCTGTATACCTCCGGGCTGCTGCTGTATATCCGTATATACTCGCGTATAAGCCGAGGGGGGACTTTTCAGCCCAAATTTTGGGCTGAAAAACTCGGCTTATACGCGAGTATACACGGTAATTATAATAATCCTAATTGACCTAAAACTGGAAAAGGCTTATTCTGATTTCTTGTCAGATAAGGACAACATCTGCAAGGAGTTTGTATGTTCTCGCCGTGTTTGCGTGGGTTTCCTCCGGGCACTCCGGTTTCCTCCCACATTGTAAAGACATACTGATAGGATATTTAGATTGTGAGCTCCAAGAGAGACAGCATTACTGATGTATGTAAAGTACTATGGAATTAATAGCGCTATATAAATGAATAAATTATTATTATTATTATTATTATTATATAGTGAGAAAAACAAGTATATGTGTCTATTTACATACACTGTATTCCAAATTATTATGCAAATTGGTTTTAAGTGTCATAGGGTTTTATTTTTATTTTTTTTCAATGAAACCCATTGATGGTATTGTGTCTCAGGGTTCTTTGTATCATTGAAAATAATCTCAGATATTTGTGATAATTAGTTTCGCAGGTGAGCCCAATAAAAGGAAAACTGGGTGTTCCACAATATGACGCAGGCCACAGTTTTCAAGTAACATGGGAAAGAAAAAGGATCTCTCTGCTGCCGAAAAGCAACAAATAGTGCAGTGCTTTGGACAAGGGATGAAAACATTTGATATTGCACGAAAACTTAAGCATGATCATCGTATTATAAAGAGATTTGTGACTGATTCTGAGCACAGACATGTTTGTGCAGATAAAGGCAGAATGAGGAAGGTTTCTGCCAGGCAAGTTCATCAGCTTAAGAGAGCAGCTGCTAAAAAGGCCTTACAAACCAATAAACAGATATTTGAAGCTGCTGGTGCCTCTGGAGTCCCTCGAACCTCAAGGTGTAAGATACTTCAAAGGCTTGCTGTGGTGCATAAACCTACTATTCGGCCACTCCTAAACAGTGCTCACAAGCAGAAACAGTTGCAGTGGGTCCAGATATACATAAAGACTAATTTTCAAACAGTCTTGTTTACTGATGAGTGCCGAGCAACCCTGGATTGTTCAGATGAATAGAGTAGTGGATGGTTGGTGGATGCCACCATGTCCCAACAAGGCTGCAACGTCAGCAAGGAGGTGGAGGAGTCATGCTTTGGGCTGGAATCATTGGGAAACAGCTGGTAGGCCCCTTTAAGGTTCCTGAAGGTGTGAAAATGACCTCTGTAACGTATATAGAGTTTCCAACTGAGAACTTTCTTCCATGGTACAAAAAGCAAAAATGTGCTTTTAGGAGCAAAATCATCCTCATGCATGTCAATGCACCATCTCATGCTACAAAGAATACCTTTGTGCCATTGGCAGCTATGGGCATAAAAGGAGATAAACTCATGGTGTGGCCACCATCTTCCCCTGACCTCAACGCTATAGAGAACCTTAGGAGTATAATCAATCAAAATATCTATGAGGGTCGGAGGCAGTTCACATAAAAACAGCAGCTCTGGGAGGCTATTCTGACATCATCCAAAGAAATACAAGCAGAAACTCTCCAGAAACTCACAATATCAATGGATGCTAGAATTGTGAAGGTGATATCAAAGTAGGGTTCCTATGTTAACATGTAACTTGGCCTGTTAGGATGTTTTGGAGGTAAATAGCTTTTTATTACAGTGAATGTGACCTGTTAATGCTGCAAATTCAACAAATGAACATTTTCAGTTCTTTCAAACATATCAAGTGTTTACAAACTCTACTGTGCGTAATAACTTGGAACAGTGCTTTTTTTAATTTTGAAAATTATACTGTTATCATATGGAGATTTCTTCAATAAAATTTGATGTATATTCTAACGGGTGATGACTTTTATTACACTGACTGTCATTTGAACCAACTATTTAGAAAAATCAGAATATTTGCATAATAATTTAGAACACAGTGTAGTGTATGTAAACTTCTGGTTTCAACTGTACCAGGATGAAGGTCATATATACCAAGATGGTAGACATTACTACATAATTAAGGGGAAGGGTGGGCAATTTGTAATCTAGGATTTAGAACACTGCAAGGATCCATACATCTGACCAACTTGTGCAGGGGGGCCCAAGTCCACATTTTGCATGGGGGCCCATCGAACTTTAATTACGCCACTGGCTATCAGCGGCACTTTTGCAGTTTACATCGGGCGATGTTCAGCCAAGAACAATGACTTTTGTTCCGCCATAAACAATTCAATCATCAATTAGCATCATTTTACTTGTTCGTTGCGCAATTACCGAAAGATTTACGACTATGAACTTGTAGATGTGGATGCTACATACATACAATATGTGACATAAACACTACTAGTGCAACTCAATGAATTAAAATATCACCAAAACATTAATTTATTTTAGTAATGCAATACAAAAAGTGAAATGCATATACCGTATATACTCGTGTATAAGCCGACCCGTGTATAAGCCGACCCCCCTACTTTTGCCCCCAAAACCTGGGAAAACCTATTGACTCGTGTATAAGCCGAGGGTGGACTCCAGCACAGGTATACAGCCCCCAGCAGTGTGGTATATACAGGCAGCAGCCCCCAGCAGTGTGGTATATACAGGCAGCAGCCCCCAGCAGTGAGGTATATACAGGCAGCAGCCCCCAGCAGTGTGGTATATACAGGCAGCAGCCCCCAGCAGTGTGGTATATACAGGCAGCAGCCCCCAGCAGTGAGGTATATACAGGCAGCAGCCCCCAGCAGTGTGGTATATACAGGCAGCAGCCCCAGCAGTGTGGTATATACAGGCAGCAGCCCCCAGCAGTGAGGTATATACAGGCAGCAGCCCCCAGCAGTGTGGTATATACAGGCAGCAGCCCCCAGCAGTGTGGTATATACAGGCAGCAGCCCCCAGCAGTGTGGTATATACAGGCAGCAGCCCCCAGCAGTGTGGTATATACAGGCAGCAGCCCCCAGCAGTGTGGTATATACAGGCAGCAGCCCCCAGCAGTGTGGTATATACAGGCAGCAGCCCCCAGCAGTGTGGTATATACAGGCAGCAGCCCCCAGCAGTGTGGTATATACAGGCAGCAGCCCCCAGCAGTGAGGTATATACAGGCAGCAGCCCCCAGCAGTGTGGTATATACAGGCAGCAGCCCCCAGCAGTGTGGTATATACAGGCAGCAGCCCCCAGCAGTGTGGTATATACAGGCAGCAGCCCCCAGCAGTGTGGTATATACAGGCAGCAGCCCCCAGCAGTGTGGTATATACAGGCAGCAGCCCCCAGCAGTGTGGTATATACAGGCAGCAGCCCCCAGCAGTGAGGTATATACAGGCAGCAGCCCCCAGCAGTGTGGTATACAGCAGCCTCCCCAGCAGTGTGGTATACAGCAGCCTCCCCAGCAGTGTGGTATATACAGGCAGCAGCCCCCAGCAGTGTGGTATATACAGGCAGCAGCCCCCAGCAGTGTGGTATATACAGGCCCCCCGATTACCCACCCCCGTAGTTTATGCAGGCCACCCGATCCCCCCCCCCCGTAGTATATACAGGCCCCCCGATTCCCACCCTCCCTGTAGTATATACAGGCCCCCCGCGCTCTATATACAGGCCCCCGGTTGCAGCCACAGACCTGTAAGAGAATCGCTTTCATACTTACCCTCCTCACTGTCATCGCGCGTCCTCGTCTCCTTCCAGCTTCTTCCCGGCGCATCCACAATGACGTCATTGTGGACGCGCCGGGTACAAGCGGGAAGGAGACCGGAGGAGCGCGGGTAACAGCGAGGAGGGTAAGTATGAAAGCGATTCTCTTACAGGTCCGTGGCTGCAACCGGGGGCCTGTATATAGAGCGCGGGGGGCCTGTATATACTACATAGAGGGTGGGAATCGGGGGCCTGTATATACTACGGGGGGGGGGGATCGGGTGGCCTGCATAAACTACGGGGGCCTGTATATACTACGGGGCGGGGGGGATCGGGGGCCTGTATAAACTACGGGGGGGGGGGGATCGGGGGGCCTGTATAAACTACTGGGGGAGAGCAATGTAATATGCACGGCTCCCCCTGCCGCTGATGGACAGGGGGATGCCGTGCATATTGCATTGCACTAATGAGCGGCCCCACGTGACCGGCCGCTCATAGTGCAGCCTCCCCCTGCCTCCTCCAGCCCCCGGACACCGGCCCCCCCACACTCAGCCGTATAGTGACTCGTGTATAAGCCGAGGGGGGCACTTTTCAGCACAATTTTTGTGCTGAAAAACTCGGCTTATACACGAGTATATACGGTAATATATATTCATTACAGAGTGCTGTATTTCAAGTGTTTATTTCTGTTAATGTGATGATTATGGCACACAGCCAACTAAATTCCAAAGGTCACTATTTCAAGAGACATAAAAGGGTGAATATAATATTGATTTATTAGTCAACGTGTTTCAGGGCTCCCAGAGATGCTCTGAAACATGGCAATATGACATAGATTTTTGATGATATTCTAATTCTTTGAGATGCACTTGTATGTTGCACACATATATGTATACACACACATGAATACAGAACACATACATACATATAAGTTTATATATATAGTCATTATGAAGGATGTATGCAATTAAATGTGCAAATGATATTTTTTTCAGTCATCTGTGTAAGATTTAAAGTGTAGCCACCGTTTAAATTTTATTTTAATAGTGTAGAGCAAGTGATTTTAATAAACGTTCAAATATACTTCAAAAGAGAATTCTGGTAGAAAACCATTCAATAACTTTCCACAAGATATCCCCACTATGCTTGTTCTCAGTGAGATCAGTCTTCAGCATCGCGCACACAGACTGAATACGGGTGGAGAGGGCAGGGCCTCAACTGTGCCTGCCTAGCTGACTACAGCTGATCACTATATCAGATTATATCTGTCACAGAACGCACAAGGCTGACAGCACGAAGTCAGGAGATCTTATCTCCTGTATTCACATCGGGCTGCTCCGTGTTATCAGTGAGGACGTAACTGTGTGGAGGCCATCATCTGTTAACAGGGAGCAGAGTGATCTGAATTCAGAAGATTCACAGCAGTTTTGTGCTAACAGCCTAGAGTCCTTTGTCTGAGGTAACCTGCAGATAGACTGATCTGTACCCAGTCACACTGTGTAGACCCCAACCCCTCTGTTAGGCCCCCTGGTACCGCTTCCCAGCTCACCTCTCCCGAGTCGGCATCTCCTGCTCCTCTGCCGACCAGGCGTCCGGCATCCAGGCGTGCTGTGTCTCGGAGCCGTCACCATGTTCCCTTCCTGTCAGCTGACCGCCGGGTTCGCACATGAGCACATTACTATGGTCACTTTCATGAGCCTACTCAGCGGTGAGCTAGGTGCATTCCTTCCCTGTGACTCTAGGGGCCGACAAGGTCCAACCTGACACTCCCCTTGACCAATAGCTGCTCTTCCCATGGTATATCAGGCCACCTTCTCTGATGGGAGGTGCCTGATTATTAAGTCAGTTTGCTTCTGCCTTGCTGACTGTTGGTCAGGCCTTCCTTGTGCTCTGTGTCCTGGAACCCTTGCTGTGCTCCTTCCCAGTAGCACCATTCCTGTCCTCCAGCCTTGTACTCTGTTTCCTGGATCCCTTGCTGTGCTCTTCCCCGGTAGCACCCTTCCTGGTTTCCTAGCCTTGTGCCCTGTTACCTGGAATACGTCTCTATTCCTTAGTATAGGCTAACGTTACGAGCCCCCCCCCTGGTACTAGCTGCTGTGGCATTTAGAACCCCTGGGCTTGCCCCTGACAATCCCTGTATAGGGGTTGGGTAAACTAGGATCAGCTCACCCAGGGGAGTTCGGTACCACGGCCCAGTGGGTCCACTCTAGGGCGCCTTCCCCCGGAAGCGTGACACCCTCACTCCTATATGTGAGGTTTATAAACACCCTAGTGGGCACACCTTCTAGAAGGTTTATGAAAGGTTTTCTACCAGATTTCTCTTATGAAGTATATTTGAAAGTCTATTAAATTCACGTGCACTACATAATTATTAAATAAAAACATAAATGTCGGTTACATTTTAAGATGTTAATTTGCAAAGTGGTAGTGGTACTGATCCAAATTATCACTGCTTTCTCCTTTGAATAGGAGCTTGAGCCATCTCTTTAGATATATAAAAAAAACTTACTGTCTACATAAACATAAATAAAATCTTATTCCTTTGTTCCAAGGTTCAGCTGTGATGCAAAAATGTCCACTGCAGGCGCTTTCTGCAGTGGTCAGGGTCCAGCTTGGGCACAGCGACCATTCTGTGGCTATGCAGAAACTGTGATGCACTGTGTTCTGACACTGTTCTATCACAAGCAGCATTAATGTCCCACACACAGGAGAGATTCAATAGCCCATTATCCTGTTGCTGATTGGTTGTTATACTGGGAACACCCTACAGGACCCACAATTTTGACACATTAATCTGGACACCACAATCTTTCCTTATCCAGCTCTTAGGATATGGACACACATGGATTTAAGTGGATGTCGGATAAGCTTTGAATAAACTTCCTAGTCATATACTGGAAAATATGACAATAGTGGAAAATTATGACAATATGCAAATTTGTTCTATGTGGAGAAAGCAGCCAATGTGAATGGTTTGGGATGTAGATTGTTAAGAAAGAGAAAGCCACAAATAAAAAATAGGGTATCCCTAAGGAAGACGCCAGGAAAGGCGTTGAAACGCGTTGGATGCAATAAAAGGTTTTGATCATATCACATCTGATCGTGGATTTCTTCCCTGGAATAAGTGGATCCTGGCAACACGGACTGGTGAACACCGTTTCTTTCCCATTTTTTACACGAGTCAATAGGTTTTTCCAGATTTTTGGGGCAAAAGTAGGGGGGTCGCTTATACACGGGTCGGCTTATACACGAGTATATACGGTAATCAATCTACTATACGAAAAAGGTATATATACAAAATAATGAAAAAAAAATATATTTTATATATATATATATTGTGAGGCACCGCCGGCATGATCCTTATGGCCGGGGCGCATCACATGCAGGATCAGGGTATGATCCTGTTCACACATGCCGGTTTGACTGATAATGCTGTGTGAACCAACTTGAGACACAGGGTTTCATGAGCCTAATGAGCGGCAGTGAGAGTGGGATGAGATTCAGAGAGAAGCTGAGACTCGTGCTGACAGATTCAGATGGAAGCTGAGACCAGCCAAGTGCAGAGCAGTCTAGAGGCTCTGAGTAAATGACGGGAGCATGCTAGCTCCATGCCGGTGCCGAGGTCCGGGGTCGTGTCCGCACCTTGGGAGGGGGAAGCCGTGGTTGACCCGTGGACGCTGGTCCGGGCGTGGTTCACCACACGTCCGGGAAGGGGCCCGTGGGGATGCCTGGTGGAACCTGTGACACAGGTAGCGAGACCCGGATCCGTGCCCGGTAAGAAAGCAGTTCCTGAATGATTGTGTGAACTGTGCACCTTGTGTGTAAATCATGCTAGGCGAGTGTAGCCACCATTAGGTCCAGTGAAGGACCTGTTGAACCTTATAAGTACTGTATGGCTTTTTAAAAGACCAGCGAGTGAATGTAGCCCTATAGGGGCCGATGTATGAAGTGTGCCAGGCGGGCATAGACCGCCCTTGGGACCGACTCAGTGGAGTCAGTTAAAGGTCCTGATGAACCGGAATGAATGTAGCCCTTCGGGAGGCGAATGAATGTAGCCCTTTTGAGGCAATCGTGTATAGTGTGCCAGGCGGGCATAGACCGCTTTTAGGTCCGAGTCAGAGCACTCAGTTAAAGGACCCGATGAACCGGATTGTATGTAGCCCTTCGGGAGGCGATTGAATGAAGCCCTTCGGGAGGCGATTGAATGTAGCCCTTCGGGAGGCGATTTTATGGAGTGTGCCAGGCGGGCATAGACCGCCTTTGGGTCCGAGTCGGAGTACTCAGTTAAAGGACCTGATGAACCGGAATGTGTGTACGAGAGGTCAGAAGCAGGGGTTAGAAGGGCTCCGTACTGGGTAACGGGTGGTTCACCCCACAGGTTACTAGGGTTTGCCAATCCCTGTTCTGAGCCTAGAGGAGCCACAGTCCATGGATGTGTATGATGGGCTGTGAGCGAGTGAAAGGACGTGTGTGGTCCATGGTGGCTTATAGGATGGATCACATATAGTATGTAAGACCCGGTCAGGCTGGAGTCCTGATTCCGGGGTAGTATGAAGCTGGGGAAATAGAGCCAGGCGGCTGGTTCCGCCATTGGGACTCATAGGGCCCGTTGATATGGTACTTGATGTTAAATGTATGTGAAATGTATATAGGCCGGAGGCCGTAGCCACCACGGGAGCTGTTAGTAGAGCTCCAATGGGGACAGAGAGATGGTTACAGGTCCCGGGTTACTATAAGCGTTATGTGCAATATATATATTATGTAATGTTATATGTAAATGTATGATGTGTTTATGTATGGTGTTTTTAATCAATGTGATATGTGTCAAACATCTACCCGGGTTATGTTATTAATATGTGAAAATAAACGGGTAGACATTGGTTAAACTTATAAACACGTGTTTTGTCGTTATGCAAGCGGGTTCCCCGGTTGCTACCTCACAATATATATATATATATATGTATATATATATAAAAATATATTAACCCCCTCATGACCCAGCCTATTTTGACCCTAAACACCTTAGACCTTGGCATTTTTGTCAATTCTGACCAGTGTCCCTTTATGAGGAAATATCTCTGGAACACTTCAACAGATTCTGAGATTGTTTTTTCGTGACATATTGGGTTTCTTGTTAGTATCACATTTAGGTCAATAATTTTTGCGTTTATTTGTAAAAAAATCAAAATTTTTGACAAATATTTGAAAATGTGACAGTTTTCAATTTTGAATTTTTATTCTGCTAAACCAGAGAGTTATGTGACACAAAATAGTTAATAAATAACATTTCCCACATGTCTACTGTACATCAGCACAATTTTGGAAAAAAAAAAATTTTGTTAGGAAGTTATAAGGGTTCAAAGTTCATCAGCAATTTCTCATTTTTCCAGCAAAATTTACAAAACCATTTTTTAGTGACCACATCACATTTTAAGTTCCTTTGAGGGGTGTACATGACAGAAAACACCCAAAAGTGACGCCATTCCAGAAACTGCACCCCTCAAGCTACTTAAAACTACATTCAATATTATTAACCCTTCAGGTGCTTCACAGGAACTAAAGCAAAGTGGAAGGGAAAAATTGACATTTTAATTTTTCTAACAATAATGTTCATTTAGCCTCAATTCTTTCATTTTCACATGGGCTATAGGATAATATGGATCATAAAACTTGTTGGGCAATTTCTCCTGAGTACATCGATATCTCGCATGTGGTCATAAACCAGTTTGGGACACTGCAGGGCCCAGAAGGGAAGGAGCGCAATATGACTTTTGGAGCTAAATGGCGCTTCTTCACTTCCGAGCCCTGCCATGCACCCAAACAGTGGTTTATGACCACATATGAGATATCGGTGTACTCAGGAGAAATAGCCCAACAAATTTTAGGATGCATTTTATCCTGTTGCCCATGTGAAAATGAAAAAATGTAGGCTGAAAGAAAATTTTTGTGAAAAAAAAGTAGTTTTTCATTTTTACGGGTCAATTTGTGAAACATCTGGGAGTTCAAAGTACTCAACACCCATGTAGATAAGTTCCCTGGGGGGGTCTATTTTCCAAAATGGGGTCACTTGTGGGTGAGCTCCAATGTTTAGGCACACAGGGGTTCTCCAAACGCGACATGGTGTCCGCTAACAATTGGAGCTGACTTTCCATTCAAATTGTTAGCAGACACCATGTCACATTTGGAGAGACCCTGTGTCCCTAAACATTGGAACTCCCCCACAAGTAACCCTATTTTGGAAACTAGACCCCCAAGGAACCTATATAGATACATAGTGAGCAATTTGAACCATGAGCGTTCCCAGCATGGGGCGGGGGGGCAAGTGCCCCCCCAAGAAGGAAGCAGGAAAACCACCACATGGATGATTAGTATGCATGCTCCACAGACTGCAGCCTGCAAAGCATGGCTTACCTCCTTTCTGTGCTGAGGGAGGAAAGGGGGGGCTAGAGTGCAGGGGGAAGTGGGGGATGGCCTGCTCTGGCTGGCACTGCTTTCCATTACATGTGCCTAGCCACATCACAGTTAGGAGACAATCCCGCGGTCTCCTGTGATGTCACACATCCGCCTTGCACTTTCCTTCCCTCCAGACTCAGAGAGGATCATCACTGGTAAACAAAGAACAAAACAATGCTAATATGTGTGTATGTGTGCATATGTGTAAGTCTGTGCTTATATGTCTATGTGTGTATATACATATGTGTGTGTGTACAGTGTGTATATGTATATATATGTGTGTGTGTGTCTCTTTATATGTGTGTGTGTATGTGTGTGTACATTGTGTATGTGTGTGTATATACTGTATATGTGTACAGTGTGTATGTATGTATATATATTGTGTGGGTGTGTGTACAGTGTGTATATGTCTGTATTTATATATGTGTGGGGGGATGTGTACAGTGTGTATATAAATGTGTGTCTCTGTGTATATATGTACAGTTGTGGCCAAAAGTATTGACACCCCTGCAATTCTGTCAGATAATGCTCAGTTTCTTCCAGAAAATGATTGCAATCACAAATTCTTTGGCATTATTATCTTCATTTAATTTGTCTTCAATGAAAAAACTCAAAAAGAATTGTCCTAAGGCCAAATTGGATCTAATCCCAGACCAAACATAGAAAAGGGGGTGGACAAAAGTATTGGAACTGTTAGAAAAATCATGTGATGCTTCTCTAATTTGTGTAATTAACAGCACCTGTAACTTACCTGTGACACCTAACAGGTGTTGGCAATAACTAAATCACACTTGCAGCCAGTTGACATGGATTAAAGTTGACCCAACCTCTGTCCTGTGTCCTTGTGTGTACCACATTGAGCATGGAGAAAAGAAAGAAGACCAAAGAACTGTCTGAGGACTCGAGAAAGCAAATTGTGAGGAAGCATGAGCAATCTCAAGGCTACAAGTCCATCTCCAAAGACCTGAATGTTCCTGTGTCTACCGTGCGCAGTGTCATCAAGAAGTTTAAAGCCCATGGCACTGTGGCTAACCTCCCTAGATGTAGACGGAAAAGAAAAATTGACAAAAGATTTCAATGCAAGATTGTGCGGATGGTGGATACAGAAACTCGACTAACATCCAAACAAGTTCAAGCTGCCCTGCAGTCCAAGGGTACAACAGTGTCAACCCGTACTATCCGTCAGCGTCTGAATGAAAAGGGACTGTATGGTAGGAGACCCAGGAAGATCCCACTCCTTACCCCGAGACATAAAAAAGCCAGGCTGGAGTTTGCCAAAACTTACCTGAGAAAGCCTAAAATGTTTTGGAAGAATGTTCTCTGGTCAGATGAGGGTCATTCCATGTCAAGTGATCCAAAAATGAATATTTTTTTTCCCTGACGTCCTCAGATTTTTTAAAATTTTTTTCTATATGAAGAACAACTTTATCTAATTACAAAAAAAAAGTTTTGAATTTTTTTCTTTATCAGTTAATTTTTTACAGATTTTTAAAGTTTTAAAAAAGTGCGAATTTTGGCCTGGTATGGCTTTACATTTTCTATCATATCTCGGGCTAGAAATAAGATAGAGAAACAAAATAAACACCAATCTACTCAGAACTGTCCAGGCTTTCATCAGATATGTCACAAGAGGATCTTTATTAATATTTTACCCATGTGATCGCAAGCGCAAAACTTTAAAACGCATTTCCGAAAAATTGGCGCGCTTTAAATATTTCAAAAACTGCCCATGTGTCTGCTTTGCTCTTAGCCACATCTGTACCAAATTTCAAGTTGGGATCTCGCCGATTTTTCGGAAATATGTTTTAAAATTTTGCGCTTGCGATCACATGGGTAAAATATTAACAAAGATCCTCTTGTGACATATCTGATGAAAGCCTGTACAGTTCTGAGTAGATTGGTGTTTATTTTGTCTCTCTATCTTATTCCTAGCCTGAGTTATGAGGAGAAACGTAAAGGCAGGCAACAGCGAAATTCACACTTTTTCCGAACTTTGAAAATCATTTTTAAAAAAAATAAATTTTTTAAAAAAAATTTCTCTTCACATTTTGCATTGTCTGACATGCTATTATCAAATAACAAAATATCAAAAGAATTAAAAATATAGAGGTAATAATCATTGGTTCACTTGACATGGAATGACCCATGAGACAAAAGTAGAGCTTTTTGGGCAAAGGCATCAACATAGAGTTTACAGGAGAAAAAAAGAGGCATTCAAAGAAAAGAACACGGTCCCTACAGTCAAACATGGCGGAGGTTCCCTGATGTTTTGGGGTTGCTTTGCTGCCTCTGGCACTGGACTGCTTGACCGTGTGCATGGCATTATGAAGTCTGAAGACTACCAACAAACTTTGCAGTATAATGTAGGGCCCAGTGTGAGAAAGCTGGGTCTCCCTCAGAGGTCATGGGTCTTCCAGCAGGACAATGACCCAAAACACACTTCAAAAAGCACTAGAAAATGGTTTGAGAGAAAGCACTGGAGGCTTTTAAGGTGGCCAGCAATGAGTCCAGACCTGAATCCCATAGAACACCTGTGGAGAGATCTAAAAATGGTAGTTTGGAGAAGGCACCCTTCAAATATCAGGGACCTGGAGCAGTTAGTCAAAGAAGAATGGTCTAAAATTCCAGCAGACCATTGTAAGAAACTCATTGATGGTTACCGGAAGTGGTTGATCGCAGTTATTTTGGCTAAAGGTTGTGCAACCAAGTATTAGGCTGAGGGTGCCAATACTTTTGTCTGGCCCATTTTTGGAGTTTTGTGTGAAATGATCAATGTTTTGCTTTTTGCTTCATTCTCTTTTGTGTTTTTTCATTGAAGGCAAATTAAATGAAGATAATAATACCAAAGAATTTGTGATTGCAATCATTTTCAGGAAGAAACTGAGTATTATCTGACAGAATTGCAGGGGTGTCAATACTTTTGGCCACAACTGTATGTATATATAGGTGTGTACAGTATGTATATGTGTATATAAATGTGTGTGTCTGTGTATACAGTATATGTATATATGTATATATATATATGTGTGTGGATGTGTGTGTACAGTGTATATTTGTATGTATACACATGTGTGGGTGTGTACAGTATGTATATGTTTATATAAATGTGTGTGTGTGTATGTGTGTATATATGTGTGTGTACAGTGTGTATATATGTGTGTGTGTCTGTGTATATATGTGTGTGCGGGTGTGGTGTGTACAGTGTGTATATGTGTATATAAATGTGTGTGTCTGTGTATACATGTGTGGGTGTATGTGTGTGTATATATGTGTGTGTATATGTGTCTGTGTGTGTATATGTAAGTGTGTGTGTACAGTATGTATGTGTATATATATATGTGTATGTGAGTATGTATATATGTGTGTCTGTGTTTGGGTATAATCATGCCTGTTGTACATTATTTTTTACATATCTGTGTATATACTGTGTATATGTTTGTCTATGTATGTGTGCGTGTGTCAGCACAGGGCTGTTGTCAGCACCTGGGCAAGAGTCAGGATCCTGGATGACCGGGTGGGCCCACTTGTTGTCAGGGACACTGTCCATGCTGCTTGCCGATGGTGTCCCCAGCCCTTCATGTTTCTCTTTCCCCCCCCCAATTCGCTATGTGGAGTGAGGGGAATGGCTGCGGCACAGTATGTAGAGTGAGGGGGGGATCGGTGTAGACACAGTATGTGGAGTGAGGGGGATGGCTGCGGCACAGAATAGAGTGTGAGTAGTGTGGGGTTGTATGGAGGGGGGGCAGCATGTGGGGACAGTATGTTGAGGATGGGGAGTTTGATGAGATAGAACAGTATAAACAGTGGGCAGTATAGAGGGATACAGTGTAGAGGATAGTGTGACCAGGGGGCCCAGTATGGAGGGAGGAGAGGGTAGTGTGGAGGGCATGTGCCATGAGAGGGATAGTGTGTAAATCATATTATGTGCAGGGAACAGTGAGAAGGAGCAATTATTTATTCCGGGGCACAGTGTAGGGCAGATATTTTTACCTAGTAGAATTTTGACAATTCTGCTATTTTTAAGAGTATCGTGCCAGGATGTGCTGCAGAAGACTGGAGAAGATGGACGTATCCAGAGATGAACTGTGGATGTAAAAAGTCATCAAGGTGCCTGGACAAGATGAAGGAAAGAAATAGACGACCCCAATCAGACAAGGTCATCTATAAGGTACCTGGATGTAAATGATTATTTGTGATAATGACTAATTCTCATAAGTACTGCGGTTCCTGTATACTTTTATTAACAGCTGGTAACAACAACTCCCAGTATCTCCTTACCATTGCAAATGATGTAGTAGAAGTTGTAGGTTCATGCGGTACAAATGTGTATGGGTCTGACCTGACATTACAATTGTTTTACCAAGAGTACTGATGGTGGTTCTAATGATGAATTGTGTTACTGATGAAGGTTCTATTTATGTATTTCTGTACCTCTGGTGGGTCTGGTGATGTATTGATGATGGTTTTGACATAGTGCTTCTGTATTGATGGGGGTTATATGGATGTATTTCTGTACTGAGGAGAGTTTTGATGCTGTGTTTCTGCACTGATGAGGGTTCTGGTAATGTATTTCTGTACTGAGAGTTTTGACATCGTGTTTCTGCACTAAAGGGGGGTATATGGATGCATTTCTGTACCTCTGGTGGGTCTGGTGATGTAGTTTTGTGCTGTAATTTTGTGGTTGCGAACCTAAGTTACAGGTGCGCTTGCATTGAGCACGGAGACCTGCGCCACTGTGCAGGTGTGAGAGCAATGTGACGTACACAGGAGGGGTGGCCTTTTCACAGGAAGGCTTCAATATGCACACTGCGTATGTTCCGGAGCCCGGCCGAACACGTAATCAACCCCCATAATGCACCAGGCTGGATATGACATTCCGAACGACCATGACTTGCCCCCCCTAGTTTTGATCCTGGGTACGCCCATGATTTGAACCCCCAGGTGCTTCACAAATTGATCTGTTAAAATGAAAAAGTACTTTTTTTTGCACAAAAATTTTCTTTTTTTCATTTTAACGGATTAATTTGTGAAGCACCTGTGGGCTCAAAATGCTCACCACCCATCTAGATAAGTTCCCTGGGGGGTCTAGTTTCCAAAATCGGGTCACTTGTGACAAAACTCTAATGTTTAGGCACACAGGGGCTCGCCAAACGCGACATGGTGTCCACTAACAATTTGAACTGACTTTCCTTTCAAATTATTAGCGGACACCATGTCACATTTGGAGAGCCCCTGTGTGCCTAAACATTGGAGCTCCCCCACAAGTGACCCTATTTTGGAAACTAGAGCCCCCAAGGAATGTATCCAGATGCATAGTGAGCACTTTGAACCCCCCAGGTGCTTCACAAATTGATCCGTTAAAATGAAAAGTACTTTTGTTTTTTCCACAAAAATTTTCTTTTTTAATTTTTACGATTAATTTGTGAAGCACCTGTGGGTTCAAAATGCTCAACACCCATCTAGATAAGTTCCCTGGGAGACTAGTTTCCAAAATGGGGTCACTTCTGGGGGAGCTCCAATGTTTAGGCACACAGGGCACTCCAAACACGACATGGTTTCCGCAAACAATTTGAGCTGTCTTTCCATTCAAATTGTTAGCGGACACCATGTCACGTTTGGAGAGCCCCTGTGTGCCTAAACATTGGAGCTCCCCCACAAGTGACCCCATTTTGGAAACTAGACCCCCCAGGGAACTTATCAAGATGCATAGTGAGCACTTTCAACTCCCAGGTGCTTCACAAATTGATCTGTAAAAATGAACAGGTACTTTTTTTCTCACAAATTTTCTTTTTTTATTTTTACGGATTAATTTGTGAAGCACCTGGGGGTTCTAAGTGCTCACTATGCATTTAGATAAGTTCCATGGGGGGTCTAGTTTCCAAAATAGAGTCACATATGGGGGAGCTCCAATGTTCAGGCACATATGGGCTCAGGGGTGGACTGGCCCAGGTGGCAGGGGGGCAAGTGCCCCCCAGGCTGGTGGTATTGCCCTCATCTAGGGCCGCCCCCACACTGAAATGGGCCGATGGCTCTGCCCCCGCTCCTCACCTTGTCCGATAGCACCATGCCCCCACTCTTTGGAATTGGAATTGTTAGCGAATACCATGCCGTGTATGGAGAACCCCAGTGTGCCTGAACATTGGAGCTCCCTCACAAGTAACCCCATTTTGGAAACTAGACACCCCAAGGAACTTATCTAGATGCATAGTGAAAACTGTCATCCCCCAGGTGCTTTAAAAATTGATCCGTAAAAATGAAAAAGTACTTTTTTTTCACAAAAATCTTTTCTCCTTTTACGGACTAATTTATGAAGCACCTGGGGGTTTCAAAGTGCTCACTATGCATCTTTTTAAGTTCCTTGGGGGAATCCAGCATCAGGCATTGGCTGTATTGTAATATCTCACCAAGTTTCATTGGTGAGATATTACAATTACTCCGATTGTCAGTTTCACTTTCACTTCACTGCCAATCGGAGCGGTTATAGCCAGGGGGGGCTAAGCCACCCCCCCAGGGTATATACCCTGCTCCTCCTCCTGACTTCCTGGCAATCGTGTCTCATCATCATCCACGCCTTGTTGAGACACGTTCCCACCATTGCCTTCGTGAGACCGTGGCTGCTCAAATATTTGGGCATCGGTACATACGCTCTCCTCATGACCCACTTCAACAGGAGCTGGTGAGAGGCCAGAATATGCGAATGGATACGTGAACAGCTCATCAGAGTGTCCAAGTGTGGGACCAGTAATGTCCATGGATGTGTATTCGGCCTGGTGGTAGGAAGGAGGATCAGGTTGTGGGATGTGCGGTGCAGTATCACGGCTACTGACACTTGACCATGTGGAAGACAGGGTGTTTATGGTGGTGCCAATCTGACTGGAAGCATTATCCGCTATCCAACTAACAACCTGTTGACACTGGTCTGGGTTGAAGAGCGGTGTACTGCTGCGGTCCCCAAGAATTTGGGACAGGACGTACGAGCGAGTAAATGTGGCCCTTTGTTGTGGCGAAATTAGAGCTTGCACACGACCTCGGCCTCTGCCTGCACCACCATCACGTCCACTTCCTTGTCCCTTGCCAACGCCCTTGCGCATTTTCAATGCTGTGCTGACAGTACACAGCTAAATGAAGGCGTCCCAGCAGACGGGTTTTACCTGGACAATCAGATTATAGCTATTGCTACCAGCTTTTTAAGAGCGACAATTAGAGATTAAGTCAGATACAGACGGAGACATGTATTCACTCTACTTGTGCGTTATATCCTAGTTTGTGCAAAACACACAAAAGTGCACCCGTACGCTGCCACAAACGGGCACACACTTGCGGTTTGTAAATGCACGCACTAAAAACCTAACAGCTTTTTAGGAGCGAGAATTAGTGAGCAGTCTGACACTATCACGTGCTGATGACGTGTATTATTCACTGTACTTGTGCGTTATATCCCAGTTTGTGCAAAACACACAAAAGTGCACCCGTGCGCTGCCACCGACGGGCATACACTTGCGGTTTGTAAATGCACGCTCTAAGAACCTAACAGCTTTTTAGGAGCGAGAATTAGTGAGCAGTCTGACACTATCACGTGCTGCTGACGTGTATTATTCACTGTACTTGTGCGTTATATCCTAGTTTGTGCAAAACACACAAAAGTGCACCCGTACGCTGCCACCGACGGGCACACACTTGTGGTTTGTAAATGCACGCACTAAGAACCTAACAGCTTTTTAGGAGCGAGAATTAGTGAGCAGTCTGACACTATCACGTGCTGCTGATGTGTATTATTCACTGTACTCGTGCGTTATATCCTAGTTTGTGCAAAACACACAAAAGTGCACCTGTACGCTGCCACCGACGGGCACACACTTGCGGTTTTTAAATGCACGCACTAAGAACCTAACAGCATTTTAGGAGCGAGAATTAGTGAGAAGTCTGACACTATCATGTGCTGCTGATGTGTATTATTTACTGTACTTGTGCGTTATATCCTAGTTTGTGCAAAACACACAAAAGTGCACCCGTACGCTGCCACCGACGGGCACACACTTGCGGTTTTTAAATGCACGCACTAAGAACCTAACAGCTTTTTAGGAGCAAGAATTAGTGAGAAGTCTGACACTATCAGGACTGTTTTAGACTGTGTACACCAGCCCCAGATATGATGAAGGCTGGTATACTGTCACTAGGAATTGCTATATACACTGCCTGCCTACAGCTACAATAGTCCTGAGAAGGACTGTTGTGGTCACTAGAAAGCCTGTACTCCGACCAGGCTATACCCTCCCTGCCTGCCTGCCTATATCCACCTAGATTAGTCCTGAGAAGGACTGTTGTGGTCACCAGTTTGCAGCCCTGCAAAATTCTCCCTGATTCAGCAGACACTCTCCCTGCACTGACTGTCTGGATCGCTGTGTGCAGAGCACAGCGCGGCCGGGTCTTATAAAGACTCGGTCACGCTGTGTGGCCGGCCAAGCACTGCAATTCCACAACTAACAGGGCTGTGGCATTGCAGTGGTCTGCCAGCCAATGCCTGCATGTGGGCTGGCTCCCTAAAGAGCGCCAACGTGCAGGGATGAGGACCACGAGCACAGCACGAGTATCGCGAGATTGCTCGGTACTCGCCGAGTAGCCCGAGTACAGTGACACTCGTGCGAGTACCGAGTAGTTACAAGCGTACTCGCTCATCACTAATCTTGATGTCATACACGGGTAACACCCCCATTGGTTTGGATTGGTAACATTACCCACAGCTCTTTTTAAAGTAATATTGCTAGGGGCAATCATATTCCCCAGGTTTTTATTTTTCCTATATATAATAATAGGTTTCCCGGGTAAGTGGTCAGATAGAACAGGATCTCCCTTTAACACAAACCAAAATTTTTCCAATAACTTATGGATAAGTGCTCTTGGCTGATAGAAAGTGGTTGTTAAACCCCATTTAGTACAATCTACCATCCTTTTCTTCTTTTTGTCGTTGTCCAGACCTTCTGTAACAGGCTCAATACACGATTTCTGTGTAAGCCTGTGAGTTTTTCTATAGGCATCCTGCAGTAATATTTTTGGGTATCCTTTTTCAAAAAAAACGTTTCTTTAGTATTTTGGATTCTTCCCAAAAGTCAATATCTTCCATACAATTTTTACGGACCCTCCAGTACTGGCCATATTGAACATTTTGGATAAAGCTGGGGAGGTGTCCACTATCAAACCTGAGGTAACAATTTACATCCACAGGCTTGAAGTTGGTAGATGTAGTAAATCTCCCCAACTGGTCCACCTTAATTTGCAGGTCCAAGTACTGGAGGGATTTATCCGAATAAGAAGCTGTAAAGGACAAACCCCACTCATTATTATTGAGCTCCTGGACGAAGTCCATAGCCTCTTGCAGTGCCCCTTTCCACAAAAAGAATTTTTCTAACTTTCAACACATCAACTTTAAGAACTGCTATTGTTATGAGATAATCTAAGTTATACCCTTCCAACGTCAGTGGTTCTAATGTCTTGATCGATCGGTATAAATGGATATGGGGGTGTCAATTTGCTCAATGTTGAGATCTTCTTACAAAGTCTATCTACAGATAGCAGAACCACTGTCACAAGCTTTGGATCAAGCCTGGTTCTACTAATGTAAATTTATATTGATTTAGAATAATTTGATGGGACCAGGTCCTAAATCAGAACATGCTATGGCCACTATAAATAAATATTGCAGATAGGCATAATCACACTTTAAGTTTAACTTTTTATTGCTATAACAAAGGCAGTGCAGAATAAAAGCCTCAATATTGAGTATTGTTACTTAATATGTGTTGCCCAGCATGACCATAATGTACCCGTGTTTTACTAATTAACAATAGGTACAATGTGTCCCCGTCATCAGATCCTTAGCATCATTTTGGTCTTTATGCAGCACTAGAAACATTAACAGTGGGCAATCAATGTGTGTAGTCATGGCTAAAAGTTTTCAGACTACCTAACATTTTAATTTTCACAAATTTTGCTGCCTCAGGGCTTTTAGTTCTATAAGGGTGCTTTCACATCTGCGTTTTTCGTAATTCGCGGCAGATGCGGTGAAAAAACCGCATCTGCCGCGTTTACCGCATAACCGTTCCACTTGCGGCTTACTGCGGTTTTTTTCGCGGCCGCACCTGCCGCAAGTGCAAAACCGCACTTGCCGCACCTGCCGCAAGTATGCCTATACTTTGCATAGAAAAAACCGCAACCGCGCCGCAAGTGGAACGGTTATGCGGTAAACGCGGCAGATGCGGTTTTTTCACCGCATCTGCCGCGAATTACGAAAAACGCAGATGTGAAAGCACCCTTAGTCAGATTTTTCTTTGGTTACTGAAGTACAATTATAATTCATAAGGTTTTGAACTTTTATTGATAAACATCAAGGTTATGTAAAGTCTCAGTATTTACAGAGTTGCCCCTTTTTTCTCAAGACTTGTCCTGGATACCAGTGCAAATTTCCTATCAGCTTCTGGACTGTATCCTGATTGATGACAATCCATTCTTGTCATAACACTTTCTGTATTTCTGTCCTTCTGATTTTTGAGAATTGACCACAGATTCTCAATGGGATTAGGATTGAGAGCTGGGGAGCTTTGTGGTCATGGACCCAAACTTTCAATGAATTGTTCAGAATCACCAAGTTACCACTTTTGCCTTCTGATATGTTCAAGTACTATGTGAGTTTAACATATAGCAATCCACAGTGACTGGGGGCCAGATAGATCACTACTATTTTAAAATTGATGTGATGCACAACTTTCTATTCTTGGTCACTGGTAGACTCCGTGAATGTTTCAAATTTAGTGATGAACAAAATGCTGAGCAACTCCCCCAAAACGTTGATCCCAATTTAGGCCCATGTGATTCTAAAAGTTAAGTAGACGATGAAGTGTATGAACAAACCTTGTCTCAAAGAATCTGTACGTCTCTGGATGTAATAGAGTGGTAGTGAGAAACTCTCCAAGGTCCTGGTCCAGTTTTAAAATAGGCCAACAATGTTGGAATAACCTTGCATGTCATTCTAGTGACTCTGCAATTCAGTGAATCGAGCCTCCTGGTCTTCAGAATTAGACATGTGCTTTTGGATACAATAATTTAAAGGGGAGAACACTTGCGCTCGCTAAGTTAGTGGCATTTTTTTTACGTTGTATAAAAAACTGCACCTGTATCCAATAAATGTTAATAACTGTATTCATTTTACCTTTGTTAAAAATATTGAAGTAATAGAACATTTACTTCTAAAATAATAGTAAATAGTAAATAATAAGGATTTTAGTGCAGTGTGAAAGGAGCTACGAATGGAGGATGGGGTCCTCATCTTGTACCCCTATCAAGAAAAAATAAAGTGTTTGTTCTAATTTCATATTAACAGGTACTAGCTATCAACAACACCCACTTTATATTCACCTATCTGAAAAGACCCTATAGATCATACAAGTACTTCTTTATGTAGTGTTATTTTTAGATGAAAAATTTTATTAATTGAAGTGAGCGCAATGGACTAAGATTCACAATAATTCATTTCTTCAACTATATTTAGGAACAATGTTCCCTGGTTGATTGCATTTATCCTGTAGCCTCACTATACAATTTTTTTTGGAAGATCAGCAGCTTGTTGCTCAAACGTGCTACTGAGATCATAAATTCTGTGGGCCCTAAAAAACTGCCCTTTGGGGATGGCACATATTACATTTGATGAGTGTTAATGCAAGGTGGAGTTCACATTAGTACGGTCATGTAATTAAGATGTATCTGGTCTTTCTGTATATCGCTGTCAAAGAAATCAATACAATCTGTTCCAATCTTAAATGATAACCGTTTGAATATTAAGATGACATATTACCGTATATACTCGAGTATAAGCCGACCCGTGTATAAGCCGACCCCCCTACTTTTGCCCCCAAAACCTGGGAAAACCTATTGACTCGTGTATAAGCCGAGGGTGGACCTCAGCACAGGTATACAGCCCCCAGCAGTGTGGTATACAGGCCTCCCCAGTGGTATATACAGGCCCCAGCAGTGTTACAGCAGCAGCCCCAGTGGTGTATATATAGCAGCAGCCCCAGTGTTATATATAGCAGCAGCCCCACCAGTATACAGGCCGCCCGCCCACCCGCCCGCCACCATCAGTATACATGTGCCCCCCCATCAGTATCCAGGGCCCCCCCTTGCAGGCCAAACCTGTAAAGTAAAAGCATTATACTTACACCCGTGACCGCCGCCGTCCCCGCTCTGCACCGCGCTCCTCCATCTTCTTCCGTCTTCCTCCTCTGTCGCAGGCAATGACGTCATTGCCTGGGCGACTGAGGAGGAAGACGGAAGAAGATGGAGGAGCGCGGTGCAGAGCGGGGATGGCGGCGGTCACGGGTGTAAGTATAATGCTTTTACTTTACAGGTTTGACCTGCAAGGGGGGCCCTGGATACTGATGGGGGGGGCACATGTATACTGATGGTGGCGGGCGGGTGGCCTGTGTACTCGCGTATAAGCCGAGGGGGGACTTTTCAGCCCAATTTTTGGGCTGAAAAACTCAGCTTATACGCGAGTATATACGGTAGTTGTGTTGAGCCAGCTTACTTGAGCAGCAGTTAGGTTACATTCACACGCTGCGTATTTGCTGCTTTTTTTACGCGCGCATATTTTCTGCAGTTTCTTCATGCGCATTTTTACGCAGGTATGAAAAACGCACTTCATTCACACATTGCATTTTTTTACACATGCGTATTTTCTGCATTGGAGACTACAAAGACAGGGAAGCAAAGTATGGTCAAAAAAAAAAAGAAAAAAAAAGGGTCATTGATGTCATTTCCTTTCTTCTCATTACTGAGAAGAGAGTATACACAGGAGTATACACAGGAGTATATAACATGGATTATCTGGCAGCTACAATGTCCATCAGTGAAGGACGCCTCAGCAAGTGTAACAGATGGTGGCTGGAGCTCATTATAATAGCCGAAGTCCTTCGCCGCAGCCCATCGTCATGCCTTCCCCAACTGAGGAGTCTTGGCTACAGGTTGCAATAGGTTTTCAAATTGTAGGCAATTTCTCAAACTATGTGGGTGCACTGGATGGCACACATGTAAGGGTGCAGAAGCCACCAGGATCAAGATCAGTGTACTTCAATTATAAAAAGTACAGTTTCATGGTCCTTATGGCTGATGCACATTACAAGTTTGTCTCCATTGATTTTGGTGCCCCAGGCAGTTGTGGGGATTCAGGGATATTTGGAAGATCAGAGCTTGTGCAGCAAATTTATCAAAATCACGGAACTCTCCCAGCTCCACAACCTCTGCCGGGTTCCACAGATCAAGTACCCTTCATGATGGTATCGGATGAGGCTTTTCCTCTGAAGCCAAACCTGCTGCGCCCATACCCACGGAAGGGACTGAATACCCAGCAGAGCATATTTAACTATCGGCTGAGCCGGGCACGTAAATATGTGGAGTGCACCTTCGGCATCCTGAGTAGTCAGTGGTGGGTGTTGCACACAAGCATCCAGTTGGAGGAGGAAACAGTTGTCAGTGTCATTATGGCCTGCTGTGTTCTCCACAACTTTGTGCATGAACATAGTACAGAACCTGTGGATGAAACACAGCATTCAGACCTTACTCCTTTCCTCTACATGTCAGCTGGTCGTCCATCCAACTTGGGTGTGAGTGTTAAGGCCCCTTTACACTGCACGATGTTGGAACGATGTCAGCAATGATCTCGTAGGCGTGCGGTCGTTTCAGGCATCGTTTTGACATCATTGGTGAGATGTCAAATGTCTAGATATCGTGGACGACTCACCAACGATGTTGTGAGGAGGTATCGTTCGCACAACCCAGCGAACGATACCTGCTTACTGCTGTGAATGGGCGAAGTCGTGAACGACACCGTTATCGCGGTGTCAAACACAACGATGTACCAGGTTGGCTGATCATTGATCGTGTGGTTTGAGAACATGTTCTCAAACCTGCGATCAGCGATCCACCGATTTATCATTACAACTTTGCAGAGTCACACGCAATGACGTCCTAACGATGTCGCTTGAACGACTCCAAACCTGTGATGTTTAAGTGATATCGCTAACGATGTCATGCCGTGTAACGGGACATTTAGGGAAACCTTCGCTAACTATTTTGCGAGCCCCAAAGGTGCTGTGTCCTGACAATACTCATGTGTTGGTGTTGAGCAGCTGGACCCGCAGAGAGCCCTGAAAGAAAATCCCACACCCAATTGATAGAACTTCAGGTCCCGGCTGCGGTGAACATGTTGGGGACATTTTGCCACGGTGGACAAAGAAAACAAGCACAAACCATTGTAGTTCAACTTTTTTCCTATTTATTGAAATTAGTTTAGTTTCAAGTACATTTGTTTTGTTTTTATAAAATGTTATAAAAATATATAAATTGTATAAAATGTGTTTGATTATTTTATGTAAACAGTAACATTACAATATAACATAGTGCAAAACACCAAATTGTGGTGCTACCATTGTAAACAGATATGGATGTCCAAGTCCACTCCTCAATGTCTGCAAAAAGGGTATGCTTCCAACTTTCATTAGTATTGCCCAAGGCCCTTTTCTCGTCACCTCGGAAAGTGAGTCATTTTGCACTTGGGCAACACTAACCAGATCTGGAAACTTGCAGTCTTGGTGGCAACTGAGGAGTGGACCTGGACATCGTGCCATTGTAACACCACACACGTTGTCTATAAACTTTGTCTACAAATGCATGATTTGCCTAATTGTCATTTAGCAAGTCTTGTGTATATGAGTAGTAGCTCCAGTCTGGAAAGTTATCTGCAGACTGCGATACTACTCTGGACCTGCAGTAGCATTGGCTACAAATGTAATTGGCCTAAATACTGCTGCAGGTAGAGTACGGTTTGTTGGCTCAGGGCACCATAAGTCCTCTAACGAAGACACAACTTGTGGCAGAAAGGGCTTGCGGTTGGGGTTGTCTGAATAATAAGTCACCACCATTGAGTGAAATGACATACAGAATGATTGCATGTCAGGGGTTAAATTACGTAAACGACCAGCTAACGAGTTTCCAAAGTTTGAAAACTCGTCATCCTCCTGCTGTTGGTGGTGTATCAATGACAAAGCATGGGCCAGAGCCACCCTATTCTCCTGCAGCGGTGCCCCAGGTTTTCTTTTCCTAGCCCGTTTTGTTGTTGGTGTTGACAACACACTAGGCGAATCAACCTCAAGAGGCACAGCACCACAAAGCTCCGCAGAGTCAGGCAGGTTGTCTGGGGCTTGACTTGACAGTGTCCTGTCACTAGTAGATGGTGACATTTCCGGCAGTGGTCGCGTTGTTGTCGGTACAGCACTATAGGTAGCCGTAGGCAGCGTTGCTGTTGCGGACCCCACAGCAGGAGAGGAAGATGCTGGCAGCGATGGAACTGGCTGTACATTCCCAATGGTTTTGTAAAGGGAAACATCAAAACAATTATGTTAATCATTTGTCATTTTTGAAATTGGTTCAATTAGAAGTAAAACTTTTCTTTATACTTATGGACAGTAATGAAGAGTTCCCATTAAAAATTGAAGCTCCTGGTCATATTTGCAGACATTCACATTGGCCACAGAGCCGCTTCGCAGACCTTGTTTGGCGTGAATGAATTGGTCCTTCACAGTCCTCCACACGTTTCTTAACCGGTTCTTCTAAAATGGGAAAAAGAGAATACATGAGCATACAATTCAAATATATACAAACAAGAAATTTAAACAAACATGTCCAACAAAAAAAACATTTACCGATAGTACACTTCAACTCCTTTTGATATGATTCAAACTGTAGATAGAGGGTCAGCAATACTTTTCCCCATGCTGCATCCTTCATACCCTTGTTTGCATAGTCCCTGGACCAGGGCGTAACTACAATAGGTACAGGGTTGCGATCGCACCCGGGCCCTGCAGCCTAGGGGGCCCCAAAAGTCCCTTTGGCCCATAGAAAAAGACTAATGCTATTAAAGATTTGCAATAATTGGGGGCCCCGTTGGAGCTTTCGCATCGGGCCCCTGGGTCTGAAGTTACGCCACTGCCCTGGACCCCTTATCCCAGATTGCTGGGAGATTTTGAACCTAAATGAAAAAGAAAACAATTACGTCAGGGATTTATCCACACCAGGCAAAAAAATAAAAAAGCTGACATACATTAAACACAAATCATCCATACAGACACATGAGGGAGAATTAAATATATTTTGTCCACCCAGACCTATCAGTATCTGTCCGTGCACCTTGCGAATACATCTCTAATCCTCCCTGTGTCACCCAAAAATGGAATATGAGCACTGGTGTTCTGATGTATGTTATTCCTGTGTCCTCCAGGCAATCCATTTTCCTCCCACAATTTAAAGACATACAGAAAGGAGGTTAACATTGTGAGCACCAATGGGGAGAATGTTGGCAATGTATTTAACTTTTAACAGAAGTAATCGAGCAATATAAATTTCCCAAAAATATTACTCATTAACAACGTTGGTGACACAGGGATGGTTACGGATGTGATATGAAGGTGTGTGGACAGGTACGCCTACATTAGGGGGTAAAGAGTAGCTGATAGGTAAAACTTAAAATGGCTTTGCTATGATTTCTATTGTCTGCAAAAGTAACCCAGGCAGCTGGGGGCTGGAATCCTTAGCGTGGTAAGGCCCAAGTGTTCTGGAGAACCGCAGCGAGCAGCCGCCCCATAATTGGCGCCTCTATGAGAGACTCCAAACCTGGGGGCTACCCCCGCTCTTCCAGCTGCCCTGTGTGGTGGCAGACTGGGTAATAACGGAGTTAGTGACAGCTTTTTTTTCAAGCCGGCCATTAGCAATAGTGAAAGAACTGGAAACTAGTGAAAAAAAACAATAAAAAAAATTGGCGTGGGCTTTGCCGCACTTGCAATTGGCAGCAAAGGTAACCCAGGCAGAAACAGGCTGCCAACCCCCGCTGCTTGTTGTTACCTTCACTGGCAATGGAGAATCCATTGAAGCCCTCTTTTTTTTAGTTGTTTTTTTTTTTTAAAACAAAAAAACAAAAAAGTTTTGGAGTGGGCTTCGCTGGATTTTCTATGTCCAGCAAAGGTAACCCAGGCACTAGCAGGCTGCCAACACCCCCTGCTTGTTGTTACCTTCACTGGCAATGGAGAATCCATTGAAGCCCTCTTTTTTTTTTAAACATTTTGGCGTGGGCTTCGCTGGATTTTCTATGTCCAGCAAAGGTAACCCAGGCAGTTGAGGGTGGCTAACCCCCACTGCTTGTTGTTACCTTCACTGGCAATGGAAAATCCATTGAAGCCCCCTTTTTTTTAGGTTTTTTTTTGGAAATATGATAGCCGGCCATTAGCAATAGCAAAATAGTTTGAGAAAAAAATGACTCATTATAAAAAAAATACTTTATTATAACAAAAAAAACCTGACACCTCATTCTCCAATTTATTAAATTACCCAAAAAAAACTCAGACGCAGTCCTGGGTCATGTGTCCCAAGATTTCAAAACAAATCCACTATCAGCTGATCGGTTCACCTCCCGGCAAACCGATCAGCTGATGTCACACCCACTAAACCAATCAGACTAGTTTGCTGACCGGCCGATCAGGTTACCTGAGGTACATCAGGTACATCAAGGTGATTGGCCGGACAGCAGACTAGTTTGCTGACCGGTCGATCACCTTGATGTACCTGAGGTAATAACCTCATGTTCCTCAGGTAAGTGTACCTCAGGTACATCAGGTTATTGGCCGGACTAGTTTTTCTTTCTTTAGCAGTAAATACATTGCTAAAGCAAGTAAAATAAAAAAAACATGGATACTCACATATTCGATGGATGGGAGAGGCATCCGGTCCTCACTGCGGCATGCTGGATCTGACCGGCCGATACTTCGGGTAATTGGCCGGTATACCAATCAGCTGACTAGGTCAGGTGACAGTCAGCTGATTGGTATACCGGCCGATCAGCTGATGTACGAGCCGGTCAGCTGACAGTCAGCTGAATGGTTCACCAGCAGATCCAGGATGCCTTGGTGAGAACCTGACGCCTCTCCCATCCATCGGATAGGTAAGTATCCATTTTTTTATTTTACTTGCTTTATCGGTGTATGTACTGCAGCCAGAAGCTGCCTGTACATACACTGCTAAAGCGAAGGGGGACAGAAACATGACACACAGAGACACTAGACACACATAGACACAGTACACACACACACATTAGACACACATATACATACCGTCTCGATGAGGAGATCCACATTAATGGACATTCGGTTAAATGTGTCCATGTTCAGTAGTCACACGGGGACAGCCATGGGAAACCAGGGAGAAAGAATCCCAAAATGCTGGGATTTCCTGTCCTTTTTTTCCCTAGGGCTGCACCCGTGTGGCATCACTTTCTGGGATTCCTCCTGCACCTCCTTACTAAAGTGCTGGAATTTTGCAGTGTGTGAACACCGCAGCGTAATTCTAGTGCTTATAATGGCTCCTATGGGAGAAAAGCGCACGCGTACATGCGTAAAGAATTGACATATTGATTCTTTTTACGCACGCGCTTTATCCCATAAAAGCGCGGCATATATTTACGCAGCCTCTGCACGGCAAAAGTGAATCTCCATTCACTTTGCCAGCAGATGCAGATGCAGGTGCGCTTGGAGGGAGAAGCGAAGTGCAAAATAGCACAGAAATTACGTGTTGTGTGAACGCAGCCTTAGCAGGGGAAAAACAATTGCAGCTACAGTCATGGCCAAAAGTATTGACACCCCTGCAATTCTGTCAGATAATACTCAGTTTCTTCCTGAAAATTATTGCAATCACAAATTCTTTGGTATTATTATCTTCATTTAATTTGTCTTCAATAAAAAAAACACAAAAAGATTTGTCCTAAAGCCAAATTGGATGTATTTCCACACCAAACATAAAAAAGGGGGTGGACAAAAGTATTGGCACCCTTAGAAAAATCATGTGATGCTTCTCTAATTTGTGTAATTAACAGCACCTGTAACTTACCTGTGGCACCTAACAGGGGTTGGCAATAACTAAATCACACTTGCAGCCAGTTGACATGGATTAAAGTTGACTCAACCTCTGTCCTGTGTCCTTGTGTGTACCACATTGAGCATGGAGAAAAGGAAGAAGCCCAAATAACTGTCTGAGGACTTGAGAAACCAAATTGTGAGGAAGCAGGAGCAATCTCAAGGCTACAAGTCCATCTCCAAAGACCTGAATGTTCCTGTGTCTACCGTGCGCAGTGTCATCAAGAAGTTTAAAACCCATGGCACTGTGGCTAACCTCCCTAGATGTGGTCGGAAAAGAAAAATTGACGAGAGATTTCAACGCAAGATTGTGCGGATGGTGGAGAAAGAACCTCGACTAACATCCAAATAAGTTCAAGCTGCCCTGCAGTCCGAGGGTACAACAGTGTCAACCCGTACTATCCGTCGGTGTCTGAATGAAAAGGGACTGTATAGTAGGAGACACAGGAAGACCCCACTTCTTACCCCGAGACATAAAAAAGCCAGTTTGCCAAAACCTACCTGAGAAAGCCTAAAACGTTTTGGAAGAATGTTCTCTCTTTTTGGGCAAAGGCATCAACATAGAGTTTACAGGAGAAAAAAAGAGGCATTCAAAGTAAAGAACACAGTCCCTACAGTAAAACATGTCGGAGGTTCCCTGATGTTTTGGGGTTGCTTTGCTGCCTCTGGCACTGGACTGCTTGACCGTGTGCATGGCATTATGAAGTCTGAAGACTACCAACAAATTTTGCAGCATAATGTAGGGCCCAGTGTGAGAAAGCTGGGTCTCCCTCAGAGGTCATAGTCTTCCAGCAGGACAATGACCCAAAACACACTTCAAAAAGCACTAGAAAATGGTTTGAGAAAAAGCACTGGAGACTTCTAAGGTGGCCAGCAATGAGTCCAGACGTGAATCCCATAGAACACCTGTGGAGAGATCTAAAAATGGCAGTTTGGAGAAGGCACCCTTCAAATATCAGGGACCTGGAGCAGTTTGCCAAAGAAGAATGGTCTACAATTCCAGCAGAGCATTGTAAGAAACTCATTGATGGTTACCAGAAGCGTTTGATCGCAGTTATTTTGGCTAAAGGTTGTGCAAGCAAGTATTAGGCTGAGGGTGCCAATACTTTTGTCTGGCCCCTTTTTGGAGTTTTGTGTGAAATGATCAATGTTTTGCTTTTTGCTTCATTCTCTTTTGTGTTTTTTCATTGAAGACAAATTAAATGAAGATAATAATACCAAAGAATTTGTGATTGCAATCATTTTCAGGAAGAAACTGAGTATTATCTGACAGAACTGCAGGGGTGTCAATACTTTTTGCCAACTCTGTAGTTGCTCACTTCCAGTCATTAGAGCAGTTAGGCTGGGTTCACATTGCGGCGTCATCCGGTCCGGGGCTGTCAGGGGTGACAGCCTGGACCGGAGTTTTGCTCCATAGGAGACTATCGGGCTGAACGGAGCTGGATGGAACCGGGTGGCAGTTATCTGCCATCCGGCTGCTATCTCGCCGGATGTATCCTGGAGAAGCGGGATGTTTCTGCCGAATCCAAAAACGTTGCATGCACACACACAATGCAGAGCGGGCTGTCAAAATGTTGGGAAGTGATTACAGTGCACTCAGTGATTTTAATCACTGTCTACATTGCCCTAACGACTAGAAGAGAGCGGCTGCAGGGAGAATATAACTTTACTTTCTACCTGTCATTGCTGCCAAAGTAAATCTGGTAAACAGAATTTATATGGTATTTACCTGCAGATTACCACTGTATCAGCAGAGAAGCATAGTTTCTGGAAGTAACTTTCCCTTTAACTATTTGAACCATTCTTAATATTTTTCGGTTAACTGGAGGCCTTTGCTAATGAGGAATAGGCCAAGAAATCCTGCTTTAAGCTTGTCTGGCTATACAGTTGTGCTTAAAATTTTACATTCTCAAACAGATTTTCAGATTTTTTTGCTTTCTTGGCCTTGTTTCAGAGAATATGAATGATAACATAAAAACCTTTTTTTCCACTCATGGTTAGTGGTTGGGTGAAGCCACTTATTGTCAAACTACAGGGTGGGCCATTTATATGGATACACCTAAATAAAATGGGAATGGTTGGTGATATCAATTTCCTGTTTGTGGCATATTAGTTCATGGGAGGGGAAAACTTTTCCAGATGGGTGGTGACCATGGCGGCCATTTTGAAGTTGGCCATTTTGGATCCGACTATTTTTTTCAATGGGAAGAGTGACACATCAAACTTAATTAGAATTTCATAAGAAAAGCAATGGTTAGCTTGGTTTTTCATTACTTTATTCTTTCATGAGTTATATACAAGTTTATGATCACTTATAACATGTGTTCAAAGTGCTGCCCATTGTGTTGGATTGTCAATGCAACCCTCTTCTCCCACTCTTGACATACTGATAGCAACACCACAAAAGAAATGCTAGCACAGGCTTCCAGTATCCGTTGTTTCAGATGCTACACATCTCGTATATTCACAGCATAGAAAATTGCCTTCAGATGACCCCAAAGATTAAAAAACATAGTGGGGCCATTTTTCATCAATGGAAACCTCAATGCCACTGGATATCTGAAATTGCTACATGATGATGTATTGCTCTCTTATGCACTGAAGATGGCACATTCCCTGAGTTTTTACAACAAGATGGTGCACCACCACATTATGGGTGTCAGGTCCGAGCATTCCTATATGAACAGTTTCCTGGAAAGGGGATTGGTCGTTGTGGGCCAGTTAAATGGCCACCAAGGTCTCCCAATCTGACCCTCTTAGACCTTTATCTTTGGGGTCATCTGAAGGCAATTGTCTATGCTATGAAGATATGAGATGTGCAGCATCTGAAACAAAGGATACTGGAAGCCTCTGCTAGCATTTCTTCTGTGGTGTTGCCATCAGTGTGTCAAGAATGGGAGAAGAGGGTTGCATTGACAATCCAACACAATGGGCAGCACTTTGAACACATTTTATAAGTAATCATAAACTTGTAAATAACTCATTAAAGAATAAAGTTATGTTAAAACCAAGCTCACTACTGTTTTTCTTATGAAATTCTCAATGAGTTTGATGTGTCACATAACCCTCTTCCCATTGAAAAAAATAAAGTTAGATCCAAAATGTCTGACTTCAAAATGGCTGGCATGGTCACCATCCATCTGGAAAAGTTTTCCCCCTCCCATATACTAATGTGCCTGACCCACCCCAGGGTTGTGGGGTACCCGGTTCCGGGCGTTGATTTAGTGGGGATGTCACTGGGGCTTGTGCCGTGGCCCTGGTGGTCGCTGAAAAGAGTCAATGAAAAATAATAAAAATTATAGAAATAGTCCGGGACGTCACCTACAGTTCCAGTGATGTTACCGGCGCTGCGGGACAGACCTCTGGGGTGTTGGTGGAGCAGCAAGATGGTTACGCTCCCATAGGAGGAGCGGGATCCCCGGGGATGTAATGGAAGGTATAGTTTTTACACAGGGGCCAGTTTACACCAGGCCTTGTCACTTGTCCTCTCCCTGCTGCAGTCGGCGGCTCGTCAGGTGGAGATAATAAAGTACGCCACACAGTCTTTTTACTCTGTAGGGGTTTACTGGCAGTTTTTAAACAGGTTGACAAATAGCACAGTCTTTTCAGGTCTGCCTGGCCTGGGTAGTCACTGGGGAACCAGGATGCTTCACTCGGAACCCTCAGTGGTATGTCTTATGTTCCTATCCAGTTCCTCACTGCACTCTCCCCTGTATCCTTCAGCGCTCCCGCGAGCAGAGCCTCAAGCCAGCTCCCACAGATTTATCTGTGCGGGACTTCTCCCCGAGTCCCCCAGGCTCTATACGGTGCCTTTTTATGGATGCGCCGGGTGTTTCGGCCGCGACTTCCTCTAGAAACTTGGGCCTCTGGTTCGATGGCTCGGGGCTAGACACCTGCACCGTGCTCAGAGCTGATCCTCTGTTCCGAGACAGATCCCTCCGGTCGGTAGACTTACCATGTCCGGATTCAGGCGCACCGCACTACCTGGTGCCCTTGGGATCCCTTGGGTCCTTTCTACAGTGGGTCCACCCACAGTCCCCTGCCTAGGGTGTGTGTGGATGTGTGTTATGAGGGTCCCTTATGCGAAATCCCAATTCCCCAGTCACAGGAATACTACACACCATTCCTGCTGTAAAGCACGGAGGTGGATTGCTGATGATGTGGAGATGTGTGAGCTACAAAGGCACAGCTCCAGTCTCTTGGGGGGGTGGGATAGAATTTATTTCTATTAGAGGATTAGTGCATGGTTTAAGAAATTATTCCCTGTACTAAATAATTGGTGTCCTTGCGAGGAGCGCACCAATTCTACAAAGTTCAACTCAGTGCTTACTTAGACATACTTGCAAACAGTTTACATTCCCCGTTTTTCTTTCTATGTTTTATTTGGCAAAGACTCTTCATTTATATGGCATCCCGATACAAGAAGCAGACTAAGGGGATTCTGATCGACCTCTGCAAGCAAAGAGGAATAGAGACCGCCGACAAATCCAAGGATATGCGGAAGCACGCTTTGGCGGAGCACGACTTGGCGCACAATGCTGCAGCAGCTAGACAAAAAGAGAGTTCACCTCCAAGAGACCATGAAATGGCCTGTTCTTGCACCGGAGATGTCCAAAGGAGGTGCCATCATCACCAATTGTGAGGAGCCTATGGACTTTACTTTACAAATGGCCTACAACAGCTGGGAACAAGTGCACTCTGCACCTGCAACTTGTTCTACAGTACCGACAAGCTGAGAGAGACTGCAGAACGCCGGGCCGAGAGAGGCTGCTGCTGCAGAACGCCGGGCTGAGAGAGAGGCCATCCAGGATGAGAGAGAGTTCAAGCTTCAGATGGCCCAAGTAGAGACGGGTAACAGTCTTCAGCCAATCCCCTCCCAGGACATAAATCTAAGGAGACCGTTTTGGAAAACGTCCGTGTGATGGAGAAGGACATGGACTTAGATACTTTTGTTCGAGGGTTTGAGAAATCCTGAAAGTTTCGGAACCTACCGTATATACTCGCGTATAAGCCGAGTTTTTCAGCCCAAAAATTGGGCTGAAAAGTCCCCCCCTCGGCTTATACGCGAGTCAATACGGCCCCCCTCATAATTTGGCGCCCCCACCTCACTTGCTGGGCCCCCCCCCATGCAGCGCTGCGCATATACATTACCTGTCTAGCAGCTGTCACCCTCCGATGGCGGATCGCGGCTCCCGGCTCCGGCTTCCATCTTCCTCTGTGTCTTCCTTGTCATGTGACCGGCCGGCGTCGCGATGACGTCATCGCGATGAGCCCCGGTCACAAAGCAGGAAGACAGAGAGGAAGATGGAGCCCGGAGCCCAGGAGCCGCGATCCGCCATCGGAGGGTGACAGCTGCTAGACAGGTAATGTATATGCGCAGCGCTGCATGCGGGGGGGCCCAGCAAGTGAGGTGGGGGCGCCAAATATGAGGGGGGCCCTGCTGGGGCCCTGTATATACCACTGGGGCTGTATATACCACTGGGGCTGCTGGATACTACCACTGGGGCTGTATACTACCACTGGGGCTGAATATACCACTGGGGCTGCTGTATACTACCACTGGTGCTGTATACTACTACTGGGGCTGTATGTATACTACCACTGGGACTGTATACTACCACTGGGGCTGTATACTACCACTGGGGCTGAATATACCACTGGGGCTGCTGTATACTACCACTGGGGCTGTATACTACCACTGGGGCTGTATACTACCACTGGGGCTGTATACTACTATGGGGCTGTATGTATACTACCACTGGGGCTGTATATACCACTGGGCTGCTGTATACTACCACTGGGCTGTATACTACCACTGGGGCTGCTGGTTATACTACCACTCTGGGGCTGTTATACTACCACTGGGCTGTATACTACCACTGGGCTGTATTGTGAGTAACTACCACTGGGGCTGTATATACCACTGGGGCTGCTGTATACTACCACTGGGGCTGTATACTACCACTGGGGCTGTATACTACTACTGGGCTGTATGTATACTACCACTGGGGCTGTATATACCACTGGGGCTGCTGTATACTACCACTGGGGCTGTATACTACCACTGGGGCTGTATATACTACTGGGGCTGTTGTATACAACCACTGGGGCTGAATATACCACTGGGGCTGCTGTATACTACCACTGGGGCTGTATACTACCACTGGGGCTGTATACTACTACGGGGCTGTATGTATACTACCACTGGGGCTGTATATACCTCTGGGGCTGCTGTATATACCTCTGGGGCTGCGTGTATATTACCACTGGGGCTGTATATACCACTGGGGCTGTATATACTACTGGGGCTGCGTGTATACTACCACTGGGGCTGTATATACTACTGGGGCTGCGTGTATACTACCACTGGGGCTGCTGCTGTATACTACCACTGGGGCTGCTGTATATACCTCTGGGGCTGCTGTATACTACCACTGGGGCTGCTGCTGTAACACTGCTGGGGCCTGTATATACCACTGGGGAGGCTGCTGTATACCACACTGCTGGGGGCTGTATACCTGTGCTGGGGTCCACCCTCGGCTTATACACGAGTCAATAGATTTTCCCAGGTTTTGGGGGCAAAAGTAGGGGGGTCGGCTTATACACGGGTCGGCTTATACACGAGTATATACGGTACATCGTGCATCCACTGACAGCTATGCAGATTTTGTAAGCACATTGAGGACCACGTTCCACCAATGGATCAGGGGACTTTCTGTTAGCAGGTTCGAGGTCTTATCGGATCTTATGGTCAAGGATCAATTTATTCACATGTGCTCCACGGATGTATGACAATTTGTGTGTGATCGAGAGCCACCAACTGCAAATGAGGCTGCAAAGATTGTGTACTGTTATGTGGCCAACAGGATGCCGGAGGTGCGGAAACTATCGGGATTTAGCTAGAAAAGGAGGTAAGCCAAACGGGGACCCCTCTCCCTCTGCCAGTCAATCACCAGTGCTGTCCAAACCCACCTCCTATGGGGTCCCGGGGACCAGACATTCCTCAGGCGATGCACGGCAATGCTTCTCATGCAGAAAAGTTGGACATGTTAGCGCAGTTTGCCCTGATAGGGAGAAATGCCCCATTACCACCACAAAACCGTCTGGGCCTCCACCTTCTGTCATATTTGTGTACGGCACTGATGTGAGGACTAATGAGAACTGTCAATCTGTCATTGTTGGCAATAAATTTACCATTGGTCTCAGAGACACTGGAGCACAAGTAACTCTGGAGCATCCCAAAATGGTAAACCCTGAAGATATCATACCAGGAAAGACTATGTCTATCACCAGGTTTGGAGGGGTCAGCCCTGCCATGCCCATGGCCCATGTGTATCTGGACTGGGGAGCAGGGAAAGGACAGAGAAGTGGGAGTATCAGAGGCTATTGCCACCAATGTGCTGCTAGGCACAGACCTGGGGAGGATGGTATCCCACTATATCCCTCTCTTGCAAGTAAATGCTACTGAGAAGGTGGAAGCCAGTGACCCACCTGAGACCCTGTGCCAGGAAGGAAAATGTACCAATGCAAAGGAATGTACCAATGCACAAAAATGTACCCATGAACAGGACTGTACGTATGTGGCTGCTGTGACCCGGAGTCAGGCTGTGGCCAAGACTCAACCACAGAGACTAGAGGATGAGTCACAGACAGAACTGCCAGAACAGGAGGGCCCTACTCTGGCCCAGAAGCCCCTCACATGGCAGATCCACCAAGGTCCCCGACCACAGACTCTGAAGACTCAGCTTCAGACCAGAGACTGGTGTTCACACTAGCCAAGGGCCTGCAGACTGACAGTCAGAGCTTCCGGGAGGTCTTGCTGACAGATGTCAGTCTGGAGAAATGAAGATGTCTTGCCGACCAACCCCCTACTGCTTCTGACAAAAAGAGAATATACTGGGAGCAGGCAGACTTTATAAAGAGACTCTCCCCATGGATACCACAGAATATTGGGATTGTGAAAAGCGGCCGGTGGTTCCTTATCTGCTTAGGGAGCAATTATTGAGAATTGCTCATGAAATTTCTCTGGCCGGACACCTTGGAGTACAAAAGACTAAAGCCAGCCTTACGCATAACTTTTATTGGCCAAAGATGGGGATGGACATAGCCAACTACTGTCGATTCTGTGTAGTGTGTCAGAGGGTCAGAAAGTCTAGGAACATACAAAAAGCACCATTGATACCCTGGCAGTGATTGATGAGCCGTTCCAGCAAGTGGCTGTGGAAATAATAGGGCCACTTGCAATAACTAGCAGCTCTGGTAAAAAGTACATCCTCACAGTGGTGCACTATGCTACACGATATTTGGAAGCTGTGGCCCGGTCCTCCATCCGAGCGGACAAGGTGGCGGATGCTTTACTGTGTTTTCTCATGTCGGTTTCCCCACGTAGAAGTTAACCGATCAGGGAACCAAATTCATGTCCAACCTGATGGACAGTCTCTGCGAATACAAGTGCAGCATGTTGTGGCTGGTGCTTATCATCCAGAAACAAATGGACTTTGCGAACGTTTCAACGGGACCTTGAAACAAATGCTGAAGGAGACTGAAGGAAGGGACTGGGAGCATTACCTTCCTCATCTGTTATTTGCGTAAAGAGAGGTACCCCTGGCCTCCACAGGATTCTCCCCCTTCAATCTGGTTTATGGGAGGAAGGTCAGGGGACCCCTGGATTTGATTAAGGACTGTTGGGAGGGTGATCCCAAAACTACAGGAGTCTCAGTGGTTGAGTATGTACTGTGACTCTGGGACAGAATGCAAAAACTGAGCAACCTTGCCCATGAGAACGAAACCCAGGCCCAAATCAAGCAGAAGGTCAGGTATGACCGTAATACCAGAGTGAGTACCTATTGGAGGGGCAAAAGGTTTGGGTGTTTTTCCCTATGTTGCAGAATAAACTCAGGCTGCATGGGAGGAAACATACACTGTGCACAAGCGGTTAAATGATGTTAACTACGTGGTGACTATAGATGAACGTGCAAAGCGTCGCAATGTAATTCATGTAAATATGTTGAAGGCTCATCATGACAAGGAGTCTTACCTGTCTGTAGCATGCCTGAAGAGGGTGAAGCTGATGTGGTGCTTGATGTGGGGGCTGGGGCTCAGTATATGGAGACCCTGGAGTCTGCAGAGTTTAAACTTGAGCTATCACACAGTCAGAGGTCTGTGCTGGTGGGGGTGCTCAGTGAGGTCACAGGACTCTTCACAGAGAAGCCTGTGAAGATTCACTTAGCAACTCTTCATGTGGACACTGGTACCAATCCTCCTGTAAGGCAGGCTGCATACCGGGTGTCAGCAGAGGTGAATGCACACATGGAGGAACAGGGGGAAGAGATGCAGAGCCTTGGAGTAATACAAAAGTCCCAGAGTGCCTCACCCAGGCCCGGCGTCAGCACCCGGCGCACCCGGGCAAGTGCCGAGGCCCGACTGCTTGGAGGGGGCCCACCGGGCCCCTGAGGGCTAGGGTCACACTTGCATTGTGACCCTAGCCTGACGCAAGTATTGTCTGCTGCAGCGGAGAGCGATTAATGCTATGCGCTGCCAGCAACGGAGCCCATAGAAACCCGATGCTTACATTGACAACCAATGGTTGGCAAGGTAAACATCGGGTTTCTATGGGCTCCAGCGCATAGCATTAAAAGCTATGTGCTGCAGCTGAAAATACTTGCATCAGGCTAGAGTCACAATGCAAGTGTGACCCTAGCCTCAGGGGCCCCTGAGCACACTGCCCCCACAGCCAGGGCCATATCCAGGGGGCAGCTGGGGGGTCATTTGCAGGGAGGGCGCACTCAGCCTCCTGCAGCTCCGGAGATCTCCCTCTGTGGGAGCCGACAGAGCTGCACACTCTGGGCTGATGACAGGACCTGTGATGATGTCAATGGAGGGTGGAGTCAGGGGTCACATGACCAGCTCCTGAGTGTATGCAGGACTCTGAGCATCATGATGGCCAGCATAGCAATTAGGTGAAGTTTATGTGTGGGGTCAGGAGGGATTTACAGTGTGAATGTAGCAGAGGTGAGTGTGTACTAGGTGTATGGCAATTTGATGAAGTTTATGTGTGGGGTCAGGAGGGATTTACAGTGTGAATGTAGCAGAGGCGAGTGTGTACTAGGGGTATGGAACGGAGCCGAGTGGGTACTAGGTGTACGGAGCGGAGCCGAGTGTGTACTAGGTGTACGGAGCGGAGCCGAGTGTGTACGAGGTGTACGGAACGGAGCCGTGTGTGTACGAGGTGTACGGAGCGGAGCCCAGTGTGTACTAGGTGTATGGAGCCGAGCCGTGTGTGTACGAGGGGTATAGAGCAGAGCCATGTGGGTACTAAGTGTACAGTGCGGAGCCGTGTGTGTACGAGGGGTATGGAGCGGAGCCGCGTGCGTAGGAGGTGTATGGAGCAGAGCCGCGTGCGTAGGTGTATGGAGCAGAGCCGCGTGCGTAGGAGGTGTATGGAGTAGAGTCGCGTGTGTAGGAGGTGTATGGAGCAGAGCCGCGTGCGTAGGAGGTGTATGGAGAAGAGCCACGTGCGTACGAGGTTTGTGTACCAGTGGTAGCCCCCTGCGGATTCCGCTCCTATAGTCTCAGCCACCTTTGCCAGCAGCATTCTTCTCCATAGTCTCTTCTGCCGCTGTCTGCATTCTGCAGCTCAGGATGGAGGGGCACGATGTTGTCATGACTGTGCTGATATGTGCAGAGTGACCGGAGGAGACTGGAGCAGCGAGAAGAAAGGTGAGGAGAAAGAGAGATCCGGACAGCCAGACACTCCGCTTGGCTGCGGTGCCACCCATATCGCAGTGTGGCTCCATTGAGCTGCTTGCATTATTTGTGTGCTTGAGGATGCTTGTGTATATACCAAGCATCCTCAGACGCACAAAAATGCAACATTTTGCATTTGAATGGTATTTTTTAAAAGTGCAAGAGAATGCAAATGCATTTTAGCCTGTTCCTAAACAATATATAATATACTCACTGTCAGAAACAGCTCTTGCTGGTTTCGGCAGTCACTGTTCCTGTAAGGCTGCCTTCACATAGGCGTTTTTTTTAAATGTGGCAGTTGCGGTAAAAAAATCCGCATCTGCCGCATTTGCCGCCTAGCGGCTGCACTTGCTACACATTTGCGGCAAGCTCCATGCATTGTCTATGGGGCTTGCGGTAAGTGTGCGGCAATATATATATTATAGTCCATGATATGTACTAAAGAGGGCCCACTGAGACTTTTTCGCCCGGGGCCCACAGAAACCTGGAGCCGGCCCTGGCCTCACCTGCGGTTCTTGTCCTGAAAAAGGACCGTACTACCAGGGTCTATGTAGACTATAGGAAATTAAATCTCCTTACTACATCTACTGTCTACCCCATGCCGAGGATAGAAGAGCTGTTAGAGCAGCTAGCTAATGCATCGTACCTCACTATCATGGATTTAAGTAGGGGATATTGGTAAATAGCCATGACCAAAGAAGCTCAGAAGAGGCCTTTATAAAGCCATTCGGGCTGTTTGAATTTTTGGTGATGCCATTTGGTATGAAAAATGCCCCTGCCTCCTTCCAGGGCTTGGTTAATCACTTATTGGAAGGATTTAAGGGTTTTGCCATTGCTTATCTGGATGATATAGCCATTTTTAGTAATTCTTGGGAGGAACATCTTGCACATCTTTCTCAGGTGTTGTAGAATCTTCACACTGCAAGTCTGACTGTGAAGCCTGGGAAGTGTCAGGTAGCCATGAGGGAAGCACAATACCTGGGTCACTGGGTTGGGAAGGTCTGCTAAAACATGAACCACGGAAGGTAGAAGACATTACAGCCTAGCTCACCTCATGAACAAAGAAACAGGTACTGTCATTTTGTGTACAGCTGGCTGTTATAAGAAGTTTCTACTGAACTACAGCGCCCTAGCTAAGCCATTAACTGACCTGACCAAGAGGAAGCTTTCCCAAATTATATCCTGGAATCCTCAGTGTGAGGAATCATTCTCTGCCCTAAAGTCAGCATAGGCCAGTTCACCCGTCCTTCAGGCCTCAGATTTCACTAACAGGTTCATGGTGCAGACAGATGACAGCACTGATGGGCTAGGTGTAGTTCTCAGCCAGGTGAACCAGCAATGTGAGGAGCACCCAATTCTGTATCTTAGTAGGAAACGTCTGCCCAGAGAGGTGGCATATGCTACAATTGAAAAGGAGTGATTAGCAATTGTGTGGGCCCTGCAGAAACTGCAACCATACCTCTATGGGCACAACTTCACTGTGATAACAGATCATAACCCATTGAGCTGGCTCAACACAGTTGTTGAAGGCAACTGGATATTGCTTAGATGGAGCCTGATATTACAGCAATATGATTTTACCATTCAACATAAGAAAGGAATTGATCACGGCAACGCTGATGGCTTATCTCGCCAAGGTGGGCCGGAATCAGATACATGCTAGGAGCCGACCTGCGAGTCAGCCCACATGCACGTTCATACGGGGGAGAGGTGTAGTGAAATATGTATGCGAGAGGAATAGACAGCAAAACACTTAAGGGGTTAAATTCTGTGTCATTACACAAAAGGTCATAACCTGTTTTATCCATGCACAAAGCTAGCTCTCCCGTCACAGTGACTACAGGTCTCTCCAGGGGGCCTTTCTCAGAGTGGAACCGTTTTTACACCTCTTATGCTTTTGAAGACCCCATCACAAGGGACCTAATGCAGCCTGACAGTTTGTATTTACTGATGGGAAAGAGGAGGGAATTAAGACAAAGACCATTTAAAAAAAAATGATGTATGCATGGCTAAATTAGTGAGGACTTGGAAGGCCGGTCTAGAAATTTGACCTCCAGGTTGAGCCTATAATTTATGCCTCCAGGCAAAAGTCCTTTGTTCACAGATAATGGGGCAGCTGAAACACTGCTGTGATCCACTCCCATCTCCTCCTTCCCCGTTGGGATACAGTAGGGAAGCTGCAAAGTTTAGCGTTCTCTAAGTTTCTGCTTTTTTTTTATAACTGTTTTGCATATTTTATGTCACTTTTTAGATCTTTTCTTGTAAGTACTGTACCTTTTTATATTAAAGCTTAAAACTTTAATAAGTCTGAACTTTGTATGCCCTAAAGAACCCATAACCCTAGAGAGGGTGTGATTTTGCTGATTGTCAGATAATCTTAAGGTACAGTTACACAGTACGATGTTGGAATGATGTCTGCAACGATCTCGTGGGCGCGTCGTCGTTGCAGACATCGTTTTGACATCGTTTGTGAGTTGTCACACGTCTAGATATCGTGGCCAATGATGTTGTGAACAGGGATCGTTCGCAAACCATGAGAACGATCCCTGCTCATTGGTGTCAATGGGCGAAGTTGTCCATGACATCGTTACTGCGGTGTCACACACAACGATCTACCAGGTTGGTGGATCATTGATCGTCAGGTTTGAGAACATGTTCTCAAACCTGCGATGAACGATTCATTAACTTATCGTTGTTGAATCGCGGTGTTAAACGCGACGACATCCTAACAATGTCGCTGGTATGCCGCCAAACCCGTGACGTATCAGCAACATCGTTAATGATGTTGTGGCATGTAATGGGGCCTTAAGTTTAGGGGAGCTCATCGGACCCAAATCCGGTGGGTGGTGGCAGCGTGTGTGAAGCGGGGTGCTCAGTCTGAGTCAGGGTGTGATTGATGCTCCCTTTCAGCATGGGGCAGAGATAGAGTGCTGGACTGAGTGAGAGGAGATGGGGTTGCGCCTGCAAGGGTTAATCTAAGTCACATGCTGAAAAGTGGGTACGTGACAGGAAGATGAATGTAGCACGTTATCAGCAAATACTGGAGGCAAATTTGCACCCATCAGCCTAGAAGCTGAGCAAGGGATGTACTTTGATGATCCAAAACACATTCCCAAATCGACCTGTCATTGGCTAGAGCAGAACAAAGTGAAGGTTCTGGAGTGGCCATCTCAGTCTCCTGATCTCAATATCATTGAGCCACTCTGGGGAGAACTCAAGCGCGCATTTCATGCCCAGTAATTAACAGGAACTGGAGGCTTTTTGCCAAGAATGTGCAGGTCTACCATCAGAGAAAATAAAGAGCCTCACCCACAACTACCCCAAAAGACTTCAAGCTGTCATAGATGTTAGGGGGTAATACACGGTATTCAGAACTGGGGTATGTGAACTTTTGATCAGGGTCATTTGGATGTTTTTGTCATTATGATTTACACAGAGAAAACACACTAGTTTGACAATAAATGGCTTCACCCAACCACTAACCACAACTGGAAAAATGTTTTTTTGTTGTCATTCATATTGTCTGAAAAAAGGCCAAGAAAGAAAAAAATCTGCCGGGGTATGTAAACTTTTAAGCACAACTGTACATAATGTGTACAGCAGGTAATGACAGCCAGCAGCCATAAGAAAGCGTGCTCAATTAAGTATAAAAGATGCTTATTATGCAGGGGTTGAATAATTTTCAGACTGAAGTCTTCAGTACAAGTGGTATATTGTTTTGACTTTGGAGAAACCACTTGTCATATTGGCTACTATTACCATGTTTCTCCCAAAATAATACAGTATCTTATTTACTTTTGACCTCCAGAAACAGGGCTTACTTTTCAGGTAGGGATTATTTTGGGCTGGGAAAAATCATTCACACAAATTGAGGCCATATATTCCAGGATAAGGGCCAAATAAAGAGAATTTTGTTTACGTACCGTAAATTCTTTTTTCTTTAGTCATCAATGGGAGACCCAGACAATGGGGTTTAGGGCACTGCCCTCCGGAGGTCACACTAGGTACTACAAGTTTGTAGACACCGCCTCCTCCGCTTATAAACCCCTACCGCAGGGAACATCCTCAGTTTGGTCCATAAGCTGCGAGGAGAAATAAACCACACCCGAAACATCGGGAAGAATGCCGTGCACAGACGGTTCAACAACCCGGCAAACACTGTCTCAACAGAGAACAGAACAAGTGCAAAATATGCAACGGAACAACTGGGTGGGTGCTGGGTCTCCCATTGATGACTAAAGAAAAAAGAATTTACGGTACGTAAACAAAATTCTCTTTTTTCTGGTCGTCATAATGGGAGACCCAGACAATGGGGATGTCCTAAAGCAATACCCCAGGGCGGGAAGAGTTCCTCAACAAGACGGATAACATATGGTTCCCTTTAAAGGTGGGCAACCGCCGCCTGGAGAACCCGCCTGCCCAAACTCGCATCCGCAGAGGCATGGGCATGCACCATATAGTGCTTAGAAAATGTGTGCAGGCTGGACCAAGTGGCCGCCTGACACACCTGTAGAGCAGACGCTCGATGTCGCAAAGCCCAGGAGGCACCGACAGCTCTGGTAGAGTGAGCCTTCAATCCCACCGGGAGAGGCAAACCAGAGGATCGGTAAGCCTCCTGAATAGGAGTTTTAATCCATCTGGCCAAGGTCGACTTTGAAGCCGCGGCCCCCTTACAGCGACCCGTCGTGAGAACAAATAAGGAATCCGAATTCCTGAAGGAAGCGGTCCTGGACACATAAATGCGTACAGCTCTCACGAGATCCAGAGTATGGAGGTCGCGTTCGATCTGATGAACGGGAGCGGGGCAAAATGATGGGAGAACAATCTCCTGGTTCAGGTGAAAAGTTGAAACCACCTTCGGCAAGAATTCTGGCCGTGGGCGCAACACCACCTTGTCTTGGTGAACCACCAGAAAGGGTGACTTGCACGAAAGTGCGGCCAATTCTGAGACCCTCCTCAAAGACGTAATTGCCACCAGAAAAACCACCTTCTGGGACAGACGCAAGAGAGAGATATCTCTCAGCGGCTCAAACGGCGGCTTCTGTAACGCCGCTAGGACTCTGTTAAGGTCCCAAGGGTCCAGAGGTCTCCTGTAGGGGGGAACCATCCGCGACACCCCTTGGAGAAATTGACGCACCTTCGGGAGGAGTGCCAATCGCCTGTCAAACAGCACCGAGAGTGCTGACACTTGACCTTTCAAAGAGCCAAGGGATAATCCCAACTCCAGACCCGACTGTAGGAAAGCCAACAACGTCGGGATGGAGAGGGGCCACGGAGAACGTCCACCAGAGGCACACCAGGTAAAAAAGATTTTCCACGTCCGGTGGTATATCTTCCTGGAAACGGGCCTCCTAGCCCTATTCATAGTAGCAACCACTGTAGGGGAGAAACCCCTAGATGTCAGCAGCCAGGCCTCAAGAACCACGCAGTCAACTTGAGGGCCCTGGAATTGCGGTGGAAGAATGGGCCTTGCGCGAGTAAGTCTGCGCGTTCTGGAAGAGCCCATCTGTGTCCGCCTGACAGGTGCCACAGGTCCGGATACCAGGACCTCCTGGGCCAATCTGGAGCCACTAGAATGGCGACCCTGCACTCTGACCTGATCTTCCACAGCACCTTGGGAATCAGAGCCAGAGGCGGGAACACATACGGCAGATGGAATCTGGACCAGGTCAAGATTAGGGCGTCCGCTCCCAGAGACTGGGGGTCCCACGACCTCGCCATGCACCTGATGATTCAGCCGTGAGGCCATCAGGTCCACGTCCGGCGTGCCCCATCTGCTGCAGATTTCTCTGAAGACGTCCGGATGAAGAGACCACTCTCCGGCGTCCATCCCCTGTCGGCTCAGATAGTCGGCCTCCCTGAAGCAGCCACTTGTCCTGAAAGCGAGACAAGCGGCCCCCCACCTGTGGGGAGGCAGGAAGGCAGAGCGAGTCATGTAGAGGCGGGTTTGGGGGTGGCAGCCGCTGCCCCCGCCGGCTTCTTTGGACGACTCTTAGAGCGCCACTGAGAAGCGGGCTTGCCCCCTCGGTCCGTACGCGCGGACGATGCTGATGACTGCGAGCTGGAGCGAAAGGACCACTGTTTTGGGTTCCTTTTCACAGTATACCGTGGCTTAGGCCTATTCTGCGGTATCTTAGACTCAGCAGAATCCTTTATTAGCTTGTCCAGCTCAGTGCCAAACAGCCTGTCACCAGCAAATGGAAGATTCTGTAAAATCTTCTTAGATGTGGCATCTGAGTCCCAGAGACGCAGCCACAACAGTCTGCGAATCGCAATAGCATTGGCCGAAGCCACAGCTGAGCGAGTGGCAGTTTCCAGAGTCGCCGTTCTGGCGTAGTCCGCATAGGCTCTTGCTCTCTCGGTAAGTGCCATGACCTCTGGACTGGACCTTGCCAGGTCAGTGATACCATCCAAGCAGGTAGTAATTGCTTGTAAGGTCCAAACCGTGGCAAAATTAGGGGCAAATGAAGCCCCCACAGCCTCATAGGAAGACTTGGCGAGTTGCTCGACCTGTCTATCAGTCGCATCCTTCAACGAGGAGCTATCAGAGGCAGAGAAAAGGGAGCGTGCAGCAATCCTGGTCATGGAAGCGTCCACCTTTGGGGACTGCGACCACTCCTGAAGCACCTCCTGAGGGAAGGGGAAGCGATTGTCCTTAGGTTTTCGGACATAACGCCGCCCAGGGTGTAACCTGAGGGCTCTAATCACCCTTCCAAAGTTAGTATGGTCCATAAAGGAACCACTTGGTCTAGCCTCCGGCCGCAGCCATTGATAGGCCTCCTTCGGGTGTACAGTCACCTCCTCAGGGGGTGTCACGAGACGTAAGGTCTCATTGATAGAGGATACCAAATCCTCCACCCCGTCTGGTGGTTCAGACGCAGATACAGACCCGAAAGTCGAACCCCCATCATCTTCCTCACCATCAGAGGAACGCTCCTCCTCAGAGAGAGCCTGGAGCTCGGGTGACTCCTCACGACGAGCTCGCTTAAGGGGTCTCGCAGCAGAAGAGGGAGACACCCGGGGGTAACTGGACGGAGTAGCTGGGCTATCCAGTCTCCTATTAAGTGCCTCCAGGGATTGCGACATGGAGGACAGCTGGGACAACAGAGATTCATTGATCTTATTCTGAGTTTCCCATGGCCCTGGGATCACTTGAACCTCAGGGTACCGCACCGGAGCTGCTGACTCAGCAGTGGCAGTCCGGGCCTCTGGGCGTCCGCAGTTATTGCAGGACCCCTCCACCAGTGTACCATTGCATGTAGCACAAGTAACTGTGGTCTCTGCCGCCTTAGCAGCACGCTTCCCAACTGAGGACATCGCCACAGTAGGGGTAAATAAGCCAATCGCAGACAAAAAAACGGGAATCCCGGTGGCTTACCGACCGCAACACAGCGGTAGGAGGAAGCGGTGTGTGTGTGACCTCCGCGATAGGTTCCGGTCTCCCCTGAAGTGCAGCCGCACGCTTCAGACAGCTCCCAGCCGGGAAGTGATGGGGAAAGATGGCCGCCGACAGAGAAACTGTGGGCGGCGCCGAGAACACGCGGGAAACACACACACACGCCCATCGGTGACGTCACCGCACGGGCAGCTTCCCATCCTCCAGGCAGCCTCAGCATGAAGGCGCCGGAGCCCGCAGCGCGGGAAATAGTGTGAAATACACCACACACAGACTGACTGTACAAACACACATACGCAGTCTACAGCCTCAGCCCCTGTGATACACAGGGCGGTCAGCCAGGGTGACCCCAGCACAGGGTACACCTCCAGATCCGCGGACCCGAGGGTAACGCGCGGTCTGAGTGTCATGAAACACATAAAGTGCCAGACACTACCCCCAGGCACACAGGAGACACAGAGTGCCTCAGTGCCGGTCCGGTCTGTAAGCACCATTTAGGGAGGCCTCGGACGGGGGTTCAGCACCAGTCCGGAGTGTAAGCACCATTTAGGGAGGCCTCGGACTGGGCTGGCTCCAGTCCGGTCTGTAAGCACCATTTAGGGAGGCCTCGGACGGAGCGGAGCTGTGCAAGGCTCCCATCTCCCACTCTCCAGAGCCCCCCAGAGAGGGATGGAGAGGAGCGTGACAGCGTACCGGGAGAACACCAAGTGTCCAGGCTCTAGGCCCTCCGGTACCTCCACCAGCGTGTGCCACTAAGGGTGAGCGGGGAGGCTGTCACAGGTCCCGATTAGGACCCTATTACCTTGTCTTCAGACGCCATCACGTAAGTTGTGAGAATGCAGTGAAGTGCAAGCAAAGCGTGATCCTCCGAGCACACTAAGTTTAAAACTGAGGATGTTCCCTGCGGTAGGGGTTTATAAGCGGAGGAGGCGGTGTCTACAAACTTGTAGTACCTAGTGTGACCTCCGGAGGGCAGTGCCCTAAACCCCATTGTCTGGGTCTCCCATTATGACGACCAGAAAATACCATGATTGCGGCCATATTACTGGGGGTTATACATTGTGGGTTTATACAGAGGAGGGGAGCTCATATATAACAAAAGGATGGAGGCTCATATATACCATGAGGATGGGGGCTCATATACAGTACAGACCAAATGTTTGGGCACACCCTTTCATTCAAAGAGTTTTCTTTATTTTCATGACTATGAAAAATGTAGATTCACACTGAAGGCATCACAACTATGAATTGACACATGTTGAATTATATACTTAACAGAAAAGTGTGAAACAACTGAAAATATGTCTTATATTCTAGGTTCTTCAAAGTAGCCACCTTTTTCTTTGATTATTGCTTTGCACACTCTTGGCATTCTCCTGATGAGCTTCAAGAGGTAGTCACCGAAATGGTCTTCCAGCAGTCTTGAAGGAGTTCCCAGAGATGCTTAGCACTTATTGGCCCTTTTGCCTTCACTCTGCGGTCCAGCTTTCCCCAAACCAGCTCGATTGGGTTCAGCTCTGGTGACTGTGGAGGCCAGGTCATCTGGTGTAGCACCCCATCACTCTCCTTCTTGGTCAAATAGCTCTTACACAGCCTGGAGGTGTGTTTGGAGTCATCGTCCTGTTGAAAAATAAATGATGGTCCAACTAAACGCAAACCGGATGGAATAGCATGCCGCTGCAAGATGCTGTGGTAGCCATGCTGGTTCAGTATGCCTTCAATTTTTAATAAATCTCCAACAGTGTCACCAGCAAAGTACACCCACACCATCACACCTTCTCCTCCATGCTTCATGGTGGGAACCAGGCACGTGGAGTCCATCCTTTCACTTTTTCTGCGTCGCACAAAGACATGGTGGTTGGAACCAAAGATCTCAAATTTGGACTCATCGGACCAAAGCATAGATTTCCACTGGTCTAATGTCCATTCCTTGTGTTCCTTAGCCCAAACAAGTCTCTCCTGCTTGTTGCCTGTCCTTAGCAGTGGTTTACTAGCAGCTATTTTACCATGAAGGCCTGCTGCACAAAGTCTCCTCTTAACAGTTGTTGTAGAGATGTATCTGCTGGTTGAACTCTGTGTGGCATTGACCTGGTCTCTAATCTGAGCTGCTGTTAACCTGCAATTTCTGAGGCTGGTGACTCGGATGAACTTATGCTCCGCAGCAGAGGTGACTCTTGGTCTTCCTTTCCTGGGGCGGTCCTCATGTGAGCCATTTTCTTTGCAGCGCTTGATGGTTTTTGCAACTGCACTTGGGGACACTTTCAAAGTTTTCCAAATTTTTCGGACTGACCTTCATTTCTTAAAGTAATGACAGCCACTCGTTTTTCTTTACTTAGAATTTGTATTATGGCAAGAAAAAAGAAGCTAACAGTCTATTCAGTAGGACTATCAGCTGTGTATCCACCAGACTTCTGCACAACACATCTGATGGTCCCAACCCCATTTATAAGGCAAGAAATCCCACTTATTAAACCTGACAGGGCACACCTGTGAAGTGAAAACCATTTCCGGAGACTTCCTCTTAAAGCTCATCAAGTGATGCCAAGAGTGTGCAAAGCAGTAATTAAAGCAAAAGGTGGTTACTTTGAAGAACCTAGCATATAAGACATATTTTCAGTTGTTTCACACTTGTTTGTTAAGTATATAATTCCACATGTGTTAATTCATAGTTTTGATGCCTTCAGTGTGAACCTACAATTTTCATAGTAATGAAAATAAAGAAAACTCTTTGAATGAGAAGGTGTGTCCAAACTTTTGGTCTGTACTGTATATGAGCCCCCATCCTCATGGTATATATGAGCCTCCATCCTTTTCTTATATATGAGCTCCCATCCTCCTGGTATATGTAGCCCCCAAGCTGGTACATGGCCCCCATCCTGGCGCAGACTAAAAAAAGAAATAAAGAAAAACATGCTCACCTCTCTGTGGCTCCCCTTTAGCGTCCTTCGGTCTTCTTGCCCTGTATTCAAGCATGTGAGCGGCTTGAAGCAATTACAGGACTGTTTGCTCATGTGATCAGTTGCCAGTAGAGACAGGAGGATGCACTGTGCTGGGAGCAATATGGAGTGGAGAGTATGATCCACAGCCAGGATAATCACTACTTCCACATCAAAGACGCACAGGTCTGCAGCTGCGGCCCCTGGACCTACTCGTTTAGGTTCATAAAATATTTACCTCTCCACCCCGCCCACCTCTCAGCGCCGGCTTCAGTGCTGACAGTTGATGGACAGGGGAATGCAGTGAATATTTTATAAGCCTAATGAGCGGGCCAACAGGTTGCAGCTCTAGCCTGCTTCTGCCTCCAGTACCCATTCCACCACACCTCTGACCCCCACAGCCCCAGCCCTACATCTGTACTATAGAACGCAACTAGGGCTTATTTTTGAAGTAGGGCTTATATTTAAAGCCTAATCCAAAAAGCCCAAAAAATCCTGTCACGGCTTATTTTTGGAGAAACACAGTAGTTGTTTCGAGCTATTAAAAATTGGTCCTGAGTGATTGGTTTAATGTAAATGGAAGAACGATTGTACATTTTTCTTTGGCTATCTCATATAAATTTGACCTGCAATTACCGTAATTTAGCATATGATTATCTATGCAGTTTCTTGTCATGTCACTACATTGTTACTGTTTTGCTTCTACAAAACTAAAATGTTTTCATTATTTTGCTAGTATTTTATAAACCTACATTTGACTTTCAAGAATGCCTGAATATTTTTGGGCATGCTCTCGATCGGTTTCAAGCATGTCTCGACCAAAATCAGATCCTGGGTCTTGTCTACATGTTTCCAATAATGATGCATACTGGTCAACTCACTTGGGTATGTGTACAGACTTTTCTTCAACTCTACTCACAAGCTTGGCTTGAGGTCTGGGGACTGTGGGTGCCAATCCAGCACCTCTACTTCACTGTCATTGAACCACTGACTTAGAATTCAGGTGGACGAACACTATGTCTTTCTCTTCATACACATAGTACTTGCATTGAGACCACCATTGATACTGGTCAAGTATCCAATGCCCTTGATTGTAAAACAACCCGATATCATCAGGCTTCCTACACTGAATTTGACAGTTCCTTCAATTTCTCGATCCTTTAGCCCTTTTTTACTAGTTTCTTCCAGACCCATTTGCACCCACCAGAGCCTAATCTATTGACTTTCTTGTCATCAAAGTAACACGTTTCCAATCTTCTACTGTCAACTTTTCATAGTTTTTTTGCAAACACTAGCAGACACTTTTTATGACGATATTGAAGTCAAGGCTTCTTCACCTTTTTTTGTGCCATCATTCCTGACTTGTCTAAGTGTCCCATGGTGCTTGCATGGATGTCTGTGAACTTACTATCATGAAGCATACAAACCACCTCCATTGCTGTGTTTGTCATGCCAGAACTGATCTTGTGATGAACAGACTTGTTGACTTCCGATATTTTGGCTAGATGTCCATCTCTTGGCTTTTGAATGGATGGATGGACTTAAATCTCATATTCTTCCAACTGTCATGGAACACACATGATGCAATTTGGCAATTTTCTTGGCCAAGAGACCGCTATTGAGGAGCTGGATAATGTGATTTCTCTTTTCTTCTGAAATCTTCTTCATAAATAGTACAAAATCAAATTTATGTACAAGATAGCCAAAATGATTGTCTATAAAATGAAGGTAGTCTCAACACTCAAAGCTGAAGTGGCTGGTGAGATATGGAGCCTGAAACTCAAAAGTTCAAAATATTGTCACCCTTTTGCTCATTACAGTATTTTGCACTGGGGGTTGAATAATTTTGATTGCAATGCGGCATCGGACAACAATCTTGAGGCATACACCTTACAGATTATAAAACCCTCCTAAAAAATTAAGTGATTCCAACCATTAAATGGCAGCGTATACACACTTTTCTACATCTAGTACAATAATTACAAAGCACATTGCAACCACACGATCAAGAGTAATACTTATTCAGAAATGTAATCATACAACTAGGGTTTACCAAACAGTAACATGTTTATTTTACTCATGTTTTTAAAAATAATTCATCTGCAGTTGTCGCAAAAATATCCTACTGTAAAAAAATATTGAACTGTTAGGAAAAGAAAGCAAAGCAGGAAAACAAGACCCAAAATGTTAAGATTTTATTTACAAAGTTTTTTTTTCCTTTTTTTTTTGTTATACAGAAAGTAAAAATGGTGCTCTGATGTCTATTTAGTAGGCAGCCATTGACAATCATGACTCACCAAACACTAAATGTTCTAGATTGGTAACCCTTAAGAACCCCAATGTAATAGTAAAAGCATTGACTCGGTTTTATTAGCCGAAAGTTTTGTATATATATTCTTTCTCTGTAAACATATATATATATATATTTCTTTTTTCCTTTTTTTTGCCTTTTTGAGACTTAATTATAAACCATGATGTAAGTTTCCAGTAGGGTTTATTGGCTGTAGGAATGTCACAGTAACAACTCTTTGGCTCTTTTTGGGTGATAAGGGGTAGGGCTTGTTTTGTTACATATCATTTGATTGCAGCTTGCTTTCAGTAATCCATGGATGGGGCCAGTTCAATCAATACTGTGTAATCCAAAATGTCCTTTTCAATTATTTTTTTTTTTTTTATTAATTCTTACAGAAATTTAATCATCCTCTTCATCACCTTCATCATCCGTGTCCCTCTTCCTCTTTTCTCCTTTTCCAGTTTCTTCTTCATCTGCTGAAAGAGAAAGATGATGTATTTAGTTAACATAAAATACAAGAAAAAAAACACATTAGAATAGAAGTGAGCTAAGAAGCAGTACTCAATGTCAAGCAGCAGCTGCAAAAGTAAGCAAAATTTTAGGGTGTATAAAAAGATAATACATTGGGTTCATCAGATGTTATTACACCAATGTAAATTACTTATAAGGCCACATCTACAATATTGGATCTTGTGTCAGGTTCCACATTTTATGAAGGATATTCGAAAGTTTAGAGTCAGTTCAATGGCAGGCAAATAGAATATTACATGCGATGAAAGATCTGTCCTATAATGAGGAAAAGTTGGGCTTGGTTATCTCAAAAAAAAAAAGAAAAGAAAAAAAGACATATCAGACAGGATCTCAATTACATGTATAAATACAGGTATGGTCAATACAAAGGACTGGCATATGATCTATTCCTTCCAATGAACCTGGGGGCATTAATTACAAGTGGAGGAAAGGCAATTCGGCTTTAGAATAAGACATGTTTCTTTACAGTTAGAGCAGTCAAGACTATGGAATGCCCGACCACAACAGCTTTTAAAGAAGGTCTCACAACAGATGTTATTGTGGTTCATAAATAATCTAGCAACAGTAGATGTATAACTGATGGAGAAGGCTGAAGAACTTCATGGATACAAATCTTTTTTCAACTTATATAACTACGTATATTAAAATTTAGTAATGTTAAAAAATGGTCATAAAAACACATTACATTCTTGTCAGTGGGCAACATTAAATTAAACAACCAGCCAAAACTGTAACAAAACATTCACACGTCATGCTTAGAGCAGTAGTACAATAGTTTAAGTACTAAAAGAATGCAGGCACAACCAGGACAGTTATGGAAAGTCACCTCCACCCCTGCCATCCATTCACACAGAGTTAAAGGTGTTATCCAGTGAATATATCACTTATCCATAGGATAGGTAATAACAGATTGGTGGGGTCTGACCACCAAGACTCACATAGATTGGCAGAATTGACACTTTTTTTCTCAATTAGATTTTTATTAAAAATGTTAACAGATTATAAACAAGAGCATTTTTGTTTCAAACATGGAAATAAAAGTAAGGCCCCTTTCACATCAGCGTTTCACGCTGATTGCGACAGATGAGGCGGATTTACCGCATCTGCCGCCTAACCGTCACACTAGCGGTTCACCTGCGGCAAGCCCCATGCAATGTCTATGGGGCTTGCGGCAGGTGCGGCAAGTGCAGTATAGTTGCGCTTTTGGTACTTGTGGCAGTTGCGGCTGCGAACAAACCGTGGTAAAGCAGTGTTTTTTTCAAGGCCGCACCTGCCGCAAGTGCCGAAACCACAACTATACCACACTTGCCGCATCTGCCACAAGCCCCACAGACATTGCATGAGGCTTGCCGCAGGTGAACCGCTAGTGTGACGGTTAGGTGGCAGATGCGCCATCTGCCGCGATCAGCGTAAAACGCTGATGTGAAAGGGGCACAAGAGCGGTATGTTTATTATCACTCTAGAGACAAATAATCATCAAGTAGAAAAAGTAGGGACATAAGAAAGAAGAATGAGAATGGAGAAGGGGAGGATCCAGGCACAGAAAAGTCAGAATGAAAAAAGGTAGGATCCAACCTTCCCTACAATGTTATCTCATTGAAGAGGGGTGAATTAAGAAAAGAGTCCCAGTGGAACCATCTTCAAGCCGAGTCTTCTCGTTCTTTTTGAGTATGGTCAATCAGAGTTTCCATGTGACAGGTTAAGGCTATTTCATTAAACCAGTTCTCTAGTGTTGGGGAAATAGTCTGTCCCCACAATCTAGGGATAATTGTCTTAGCTGCTTGGAGTAAATGTCTCAGAAGGGATTTTTTGTAAACAGGTTTCGGGATAGGAGTCCTGTATAATAGAATTGCATCTGGGGTGTGAGGTAGGGTTATCCCGGTGACCTCGGCAATTACCACTCTTATACACTACATTATACACTCTCCCAAAAGGGTTGAGGAACTGAGCATGACCACCATGTGTACAGTCATGGCCAAAAGTTTTGAGAAAGATACAAATATTAATTTTATTATCAGTCGATTGACTTGTTATATTAGGAGGTACCAATTATTATATTTTTCAAACTAGGAAATACCAACTTATAAATGTTAAAAAATCTCTTTATTTGTATCAAAGATTAAAATGTGATAGACAAACCAAGGGGAATTAGACAAACATACACATTTATATACATTTCTGGGGTTCAGCATATATAATTTCTCTAATAATAACATAGAAGGTCATAGACTTTTACCCAACAAGATAACAACTAAGTCGTCCTTAGGGTATAGTTTTATAAGTATAGACGTTTGTGCTCTAGTGTCTCGTGCCCAATGTGGGAGAGGGACAACTTGTAAGAGAGAAATAATACAGATTTCAAACCCCTATATGGATTTCGAACAATGTTCTGAAACAGTTAATGAAGACCTTCCATTAGATTACTGAGCTCCCAGTATACATATGGATTAACCTCCAACGCTTGACGCGTTTCGCCTTCTCAATGTCAGAAGGCTCATCAGAAGACTTTTGGGGTTACAGAAATAATGTTCCGTCTAAAAGCAAAAGGATTGGCAAAACATTAGTTTACAAACAGAAAAATCTTGAAAATAGCTGCACAAGTCTAGATGGTACATAGTCAAGTACAGAGAAATAAGCATATATATATGTGCAAGGCCACCTAAATATATTACATACAATAAGTATACAAGAAATATATAATTAATCTAGTTGGACATATATGCATGTTCCCAAAATTATGTGAATAATTTTTGATGGTAAGAAAGGAATGAGGAGACATACCTTATAACCGTACATGCCAAATAAACAAATTCTTCGATAAGGCAAGAATACCCAAAAAGGTCAATAAGCAATAGATAGAGAGACCACGAAATTTTTCTGATAGAATCAAAATAAACAGAGAAATATATATTTTACCACAGGAAGATGGTGCATATCGTATATGTAAACTAAATGAAGGACTGCAGTACACATGGCAGCGTGCTTACCTAAGGTATTTGTTGTATGGTCATGAATGGGGCATCCAAAGAATTGGACATACTAGGGCATAGATAAACTGTGTGGGGACAGAGGTATATCAAGATCAAGAAAGGTATTTGACAAAAAATAGATAGAAATATCAAGAAAATCACTTTTGGTAAAGAAATCATATTAAACCAAAACACAACGTCACATCAGCCTCTAAAGGCTCTAAGATCAAAACTGGGGTCGTAGTAAGAATCCCTCCAGTTGACCAATAAGTATATCTAGCCGTGCCCAGTATACCCATGTATACAAAAGAGTGTTTCTTGATTGTCAATAAAAGTGACAATACAAGTTAATATAGATCTAGCAGTGCCCAGTATGCCTATGTATACAAAGAGTGTTCATTAACCATACATGTAGAAATAGGTCTAACAGTGCACAGTATGCCCATGTGTGCAAAGGGTGTTCATTAGTTGTCAGTACCAGTAACAATACATATAGCTGTATCTTAAGAGAGGAAATAATACCTCATCTTAGTACAGCACATATGTTTAATTCATCCTTTATAACAAAAGAGTGGTCAAAAATGAAGAAATTAGCCCATAATTAGAATCAGAATGGAAAAAAAAGGTTGACAGCATCTATAACTCACCCACTATGTAGTCATCCTGTGTCTCTGAATGCCTAGAGGAGAATGAATATACTTCTCTTTTTATAGGGCAAAGCTTAGCTACTCATTGGTGATTAGTGGTAACAGGTGATGCAGGATCGCAATCACCTGTTCCTAATGCTGTCATTCTAAAGAGGCGTCCACCTTAGGTGTTTATTTGAGCTCCATGGTTACAATCACCACGGAGCTCTGTAAACTCACTTATGCTGAAAAAAAAAAAAAAAAAAAAAAGGGGATGAAGCTGTACTGTTGTCTTTAAGATTGTGCACCATCTAGAGTGTGGAAAAAATAAGGGCATCCTGATTTAGCATGTATGTAAGAGTGATGTAGAGATGTATAACCTAAATTAAGGTTTTGGATGGAAGAGCATGCATATTAGCCATCAAGATTTACAAGTTGCAAACAAAGTTAAAAGAAAAAATACATAAAAGCCTATTTAGCTACAAAATCTAGATAACAGGAACTATATATATTTAATTGTTCCAATTTATGATGTACAACCCTTCTCAGGTAAATAACATCTTTAAGGGCCGGTATTTTAATCCATCAGAGCACCACTATTTCACCATACCCTGACAAAAAGCTGGTGAAAGCAAGTGTTGACTAGAGGAAGCAAGTATAACTCTGTTGTTCATTAAGGCCATTTGGTTGGACACTGTTGAAGTTGTGGATCCACCTTGCTTCTTTTTGAAGAAGGGTTCTGTCAAAGTCTCCCTTTCTGGGTGAAGGTTTTGGTACTTCCAAAACTCTCACTTTTAGAGATTTGGAGTCCCCTTGGTGGAATTCACGGACATGTCGGGCAATCGGGGTGTCTCTATCATGTCTCACGTCACCAAGGTGTTCCCCAAATCTTTTACGCAGCTCTCTCTTAGTTTTGCCAATGTAGTCTTTAGGGCATGTGCAAGTAATCACATAAACCAGACCTTGTGTACTACAATTGGCAAAATCGCGTAAGGTGTAAACCATACCAGTTTTGGAACAGGTTACAGTTTTTGACGGTTGTACCCATGGGCAAAACTTGCAGTGTCCACATCTGTAAGTCCCTACCGTCTTCAAATTTTGCAGCCAATTATTCTGCAATTTAGGTTTTTGGTAGTGACTGCGGACCAACCTGTCACCAATTGATTGTCCACGTCTGTAGGTAACACTTGCGTATGGCATGATGTAATCTTTTAGATCAGGGTCCGCAAGTAAAATACGCCAATGTTTCCTCATGATAGCCATTATTTCCTCATTTTGGGCATCAAAAGTACCAATTAGTCTGGTGATGGATGAAATAGCCTCCTTTTTTTTGGGAACAAGTAATGTATCCCTCTTACATTGTTGTGCATTCTTATAGGCTGCGCTCAACAATGAACGAGGGTAACCTCTATCTAGGAATCTGTTCCTTAAAAGGTCTGCCTGTCTATGGAACTCATCATGAGTAGAACAATTCCGTCGTATGCGGATGTATTGTCCTTTAGGGATACCTCTTTTTTGTGGTTCCGGATGGTAACTTTCCCAATGCAGCAAATTATTCGTTGCAGTTGGCTTTCTATAAATACTAGAAACCACTCCACCTTTGTCATCCTTGGTAAGTAGGATGTCCAAAAAGGGCAGTCTATTATAACCAAACTCATAGGTGAAAAAAAGTCCCAAGTTGTTATTGTTGAGTTCCTGCACAAAGAGAACGAAGGTCTCCTTATCCCCTGCCCATAAGAGAAGGATATCATCCACGTAGCGACCCCAAAATGTAATATATTGGGTCCATTCACGCATGGCGTCGCTAAAAACGTGAACGTCTTCCCACCAGCCCAGGAGCAAATTAGCATATGAGGGCGCAGCCGAGCTCCCCATAGCTGTGCCCCTGAGCTGGTGGTAGAACTGGCCAGAGAAAGTAAAGTAATTATGTGTCAGCAGGAACTTCAAAAGACCTATAACGAACGAGTTATGTTGGGTGAATTGTCTGCCTCTAGCTTTAAGGAAATATTCTACAGCCTCCAACCCTAGATCATGTCGGATCGAACTGTATAATGACTCGACGTCAATGGACGCAAAATAAGTTGTTTCATCCATCGTAATACCATCGAGTTTGACCAGGAGGTCACTTGTGTCCCTTACATATGATGGTAGAGCAAGGACAAATGGTCTTAAGATCTTATCCAAATAGACCCCCACATTCTGTGTGACAGAGTTGATCCCTGAGACTATTGGTCTTCCCTTTAAAGGTGCTAGTCCCTTATGTATCTTGGGGAGTGCGTAGAACGTGGGTATCATTGGAGCAACTGGAGTCATAAATTTCATTTCGTTTTCTGAAATTAAATGAGCCTCTAGACCCTTGACTAGGATTTCATAGAGTTCATTTGAGAAATTGATAGTTGGATCTTTTATCAATTTTACCATAAAACGTTTCATCCCCTAGAATGTTCAAACACATAGTCGTATAGTTGCTGTGATCCATTATAACCACATTACCCCCTTTATCTGAGGCCTTAATAATTAGATCGTCATTTTTAGACAAATCATCCAACTGTTTTTGTTCCATTCGGGTGAGGTTAAATTTGTTTTTGGAAGTGAAGGAGGGTATTTTGGAAAGTTCATCACTCACTATCTTAAAGAAGATGTCAATTGAATCAGTTCTATCAGTTGGAGGCATCCTTTTACTAGATCTCTTTAAAGTAGTGAAAGGCCCGGTACCTAGGGTACCAAGGTTTTCAGACTCCAATTCATTTAGCTCCTGCAATGATATACGTTCTTCCTCGCTGATTCCTGATAGAGCAAGATCTTCCTTTTTTGTGTTATGGAAAAATCTTTTCCACTTAAGTTTTCTACAAAATAAGGAAAGATCTTTAGTCCAATTAAATACATCAAATTTTTGTGTTGGAACAAAGTTGAGGCCTTTTCTCAATACCTCCAACTGTTCCTTCGATAGTGTATATGATGATAAATTAATCACCTGATTATTTACGTCCTGGGAGGGAGTGGGGTTTCCCCTACCCTCTGTGATCTTAGGCCATAAGGGACCCTTATGGCCTAAGATCACAGAGGGTAGGGGAAACCCCACTCCCTCCCAGGACGTAAATAATCAGGTGATTAATTTATCATCATATACACTATCGAAGGAACAGTTGGAGGTATTGAGAAAAGGCCTCAACTTTGTTCCAACACAAAAATTTGATGTATTTAATTGGACTAAAGATCTTTCCTTATTTTGTAGAAAACTTAAGTGGAAAAGATTTTTCCATAACACAAAAAAGGAAGATCTTGCTCTATCAGGAATCAGCGAGGAAGAACGTATATCATTGCAGGAGCTAAATGAATTGGAGTCTGAAAACCTTGGTACCCTAGGTACCGGGCCTTTCACTACTTTAAAGAGATCTAGTAAAAGGATGCCTCCAACTGATAGAACTGATTCAATTGACATCTTCTTTAAGATAGTGAGTGATGAACTTTCCAAAATACCCTCCTTCACTTCCAAAAACAAATTTAACCTCACCCGAATGGAACAAAAACAGTTGGATGATTTGTCTAAAAATGACGATCTAATTATTAAGGCCTCAGATAAAGGGGGTAATGTGGTTATAATGGATCACAGCAACTATACGACTATGTGTTTGAACATTCTAGGGGATGAAACGTTTTATGGTAAATTGATAAAAGATCCAACTATCAATTTCTCAAATGAACTCTATGAAATCCTAGTCAAGGGTCTAGAGGCTCATTTAATTTCAGAAAACGAAATGAAATTTATGACTCCAGTTGCTCCAATGATACCCACGTTCTACGCACTCCCCAAGATACATAAGGGACTAGCACCTTTAAAGGGAAGACCAATAGTCTCAGGGATCAACTCTGTCACACAGAATGTGGGGGTCTATTTGGATAAGATCTTAAGACCATTTGTCCTTGCTCTACCATCATATGTAAGGGACACAAGTGACCTCCTGGTCAAACTCGATGGTATTACGATGGATGAAACAACTTATTTTGCGTCCATTGACGTCGAGTCATTATACAGTTCGATCCGACATGATCTAGGGTTGGAGGCTGTAGAATATTTCCTTAAAGCTAGAGGCAGACAATTCACCCAACATAACTCGTTCGTTATAGGTCTTTTGAAGTTCCTGCTGACACATAATTACTTTACTTTCTCTGGCCAGTTCTACCACCAGCTCAGGGGCACAGCTATGGGGAGCTCGGCTGCGCCCTCATATGCTAATTTGCTCCTGGGCTGGTGGGAAGACGTTCACGTTTTTAGCGACGCCATGCGTGAATGGACCCAATATATTACATTTTGGGGTCGCTACGTGGATGATATCCTTCTCTTATGGGCAGGGGATAAGGAGACCTTCGTTCTCTTTGTGCAGGAACTCAACAATAACAACTTGGGACTTTTTTTCACCTATGAGTTTGGTTATAATAGACTGCCCTTTTTGGACATCCTACTTACCAAGGATGACAAAGGTGGAGTGGTTTCTAGTATTTATAGAAAGCCAACTGCAACGAATAATTTGCTGCATTGGGAAAGTTACCATCCGGAACCACAAAAAAGAGGTATCCCTAAAGGACAATACATCCGCATACGACGGAATTGTTCTACTCATGATGAGTTCCATAGACAGGCAGACCTTTTAAGGAACAGATTCCTAGATAGAGGTTACCCTCGTTCATCGTTGAGCGCAGCCTATAAGAATGCACAACAATGTAAGAGGGATACATTACTTGTTCCCAAAAAAAAGGAGGCTATTTCATCCATCACCAGACTAATTGGTACTTTTGATGCCCAAAATGAGGAAATAATGGCTATCATGAGGAAACATTGGCGTATTTTACTTGCGGACCCTGATCTAAAAGATTACATCATGCCATACGCAAGTGTTACCTACAGACGTGGACAATCAATTGGTGACAGGTTGGTCCGCAGTCACTACCAAAAACCTAAATTGCAGAATAATTGGATGCAAAATTTGAAGACGGTAGGGACTTACAGATGTGGACACTGCAAGTTTTGCCCATGGGTACAACCGTCAAAAACTGTAACCTGTTCCAAAACTGGTATGGTTTACACCTTACGCGATTTTGCCAATTGTAGTACACAAGGTCTGGTTTATGTGATTACTTGCACATGCCCTAAAGACTACATTGGCAAAACTAAGAGAGAGCTGCGTAAAAGATTTGGGGAACACCTTGGTGACGTGAGACATGATAGAGACACCCCGATTGCCCGACATGTCCGTGAATTCCACCAAGGGGACTCCAAATCTCTAAAAGTGAGAGTTTTGGAAGTACCAAAACCTTCACCCAGAAAGGGAGACTTTGACAGAACCCTTCTTCAAAAAGAAGCAAGGTGGATCCACAACTTCAACAGTGTCCAACCAAATGGCCTTAATGAACAACAGAGTTATACTTGCTTCCTCTAGTCAACACTTGCTTTCACCAGCTTTTTGTCAGGGTATGGTGAAATAGTGGTGCTCTGATGGATTAAAATACCGGCCCTTAAAGATGTTATTTACCTGAGAAGGGTTGTACATCATAAATTGGAACAATTAAATATATATAGTTCCTGTTATCTAGATTTTGTAGCTAAATAGGCTTTTATGTATTTTTTCTTTTAACTTTGTTTGCAACTTGTAAATCTTGATGGCTAATATGCATGCTCTTCCATCCAAAACCTTAATTTAGGTTATACATCTCTACATCACTCTTACATACATGCTAAATCAGGATGCCCTTATTTTTTCCACACTCTAGATGGTGCACAATCTTAAAGACAACAGTACAGCTTCATCCCCTTTTTTTTTTTTTTTTTTTTTCAGCATAAGTGAGTTTACAGAGCTCCGTGGTGATTGTAACCATGGAGCTCAAATAAACACCTAAGGTGGACGCCTCTTTAGAATGACAGCATTAGGAACAGGTGATTGCGATCCTGCATCACCTGTTACCACTAATCACCAATGAGTAGCTAAGCTTTGCCCTATAAAAAGAGAAGTATATTCATTCTCCTCTAGGCATTCAGAGACACAGGATGACTACATAGTGGGTGAGTTATAGATGCTGTCAACCTTTTTTCCATTCTGATTCTAATTATGGGCTAATTTCTTCATTTTTGACCACTCTTTTGTTATAAAGGATGAATTAAACATATGTGCTGTACTAAGATGAGGTATTATTTCCTCTCTTAAGATACAGCTATATGTATTGTTACTGGTACTGACAACTAATGAACACCCTTTGCACACATGGGCATACTGTGCACTGTTAGACCTATTTCTACATGTATGGTTAATGAACACTCTTTGTATACATAGGCATACTGGGCACTGCTAGATCTATATTAACTTGTATTGTCACTTTTATTGACAATCAAGAAACACTCTTTTGTATACATGGGTATACTGGGCACGGCTAGATATACTTATTGGTCAACTGGAGGGATTCTTACTACGACCCCAGTTTTGATCTTAGAGCCTTTAGAGGCTGATGTGACGTTGTGTTTTGGTTTAATATGATTTCTTTACCAAAAGTGATTTTCTTGATATTTCTATCTATTTTTTGTCAAATACCTTTCTTGATCTTGATATACCTCTGTCCCCACACAGTTTATCTATGCCCTAGTATGTCCAATTCTTTGGATGCCCCATTCATGACCATACAACAAATACCTTAGGTAAGCACGCTGCCATGTGTACTGCAGTCCTTCATTTAGTTTACATATACGATATGCACCATCTTCCTGTGGTAAAATATATATTTCTCTGTTTATTTTGATTCTATCAGAAAAATTTCGTGGTCTCTCTATCTATTGCTTATTGACCTTTTTGGGTATTCTTGCCTTATCGAAGAATTTGTTTATTTGGCATGTACGGTTATAAGGTATGTCTCCTCATTCCTTTCTTACCATCAAAAATTATTCACATAATTTTGGGAACATGCATATATGTCCAACTAGATTAATTATATATTTCTTGTATACTTATTGTATGTAATATATTTAGGTGGCCTTGCACATATATATATGCTTATTTCTCTGTACTTGACTATGTACCATCTAGACTTGTGCAGCTATTTTCAAGATTTTTCTGTTTGTAAACTAATGTTTTGCCAATCCTTTTGCTTTTAGACGGAACATTATTTCTGTAACCCCAAAAGTCTTCTGATGAGCCTTCTGACATTGAGAAGGCGAAACGCGTCAAGCGTTGGAGGTTAATCCATATGTATACTGGGAGCTCAGTAATCTAATGGAAGGTCTTCATTAACTGTTTCAGAACATTGTTCGAAATCCATATAGGGGTTTGAAATCTGTATTATTTCTCTCTTACAAGTTGTCCCTCTCCCACATTGGGCACGAGACACTAGAGCACAAACGTCTATACTTATAAAACTATACCCTAAGGACGACTTAGTTGTTATCTTGTTGGGTAAAAGTCTATGACCTTCTATGTTATTATTAGAGAAATTATATATGCTGAACCCCAGAAATGTATATAAATGTGTATGTTTGTCTAATTCCCCTTGGTTTGTCTATCACATTTTAATCTTTGATACAAATAAAGAGATTTTTTAACATTTATAAGTTGGTATTTCCTAGTTTGAAAAATATTAATTTTAACAAAGTCTACTGCTTCAGTTTTTCTAATGGCAATTTGCATATACTCCAGAATGTCATAAAGAGTGATCAGCTTAACAGCAATTACTTACTAAGTCAATATTTGCCAAGAATATGAACTTTAACCCCCAAAACACATTTCAACATCACTGCAGTCCTGCCTTAAAAGGAGCAGCTAACATCGTTTTAGTGATTGTACCATTAACACAGGTGTGGGTGTTGATGAGGACAGGGCTGGCGAACAATCAGTCATGATTAAGTAAGAATGACACCACTGGACACTTTAAAAGGAGGCTGGTGCTTGGTATCATTGTTTCTCTTCAGTTAACCATGGTTATCTCTAAAGAAACACGTGCAGCCATCATTGCACTTCACAAAAATGGCCTAACAGGGAGGAGTATCGCAGCTAGAAAGATTGCACCTCAGTCAACAATCTATCGCATCATCAAGAACTTCAAGGAGAGGGCTTCCATTGTTGTCAAAAAGGTTCCAGGGCACCCAAGAAAGACCAGCAAGCGCCAGGACCGTATCTTAAAACTGTTTCAGCTGCGGGATCGGACTACCAGCAGTGCCGAGCTTGCTCGGGAATGGCAGCAGGCTGGTGTGAGTGCTTCTGCACGCACTGTGAGGCGTTGATTTTTTTGAGCAAGGCCTGGTTTCAAGGAGGGCAGCAAAGAAGCCACTTCTCTAAAGAAAAAACATCAGGGACCGACTGATATTCTGCAAAAGGTACAGGGAGTGGACTGTTGAGGACTGGGGTAAAGTCATTTTCTCTGATGAATCTCCTTTTCGATTGTTTGGGACATCTGGAAAACAGCTTATTCAGAGAAGAAGAGGTGAGCGCTACCACCAGTCTTGTCTCATGCCAACTGTAAAGCATCCTGAAACCATTTATGTATGGGGTTGCTTCTCATCCAAGGGAATTGGCTCACTCACAGTCTTGCCTAAAAACACAGCCATGAATAAAGAATGGTACCAGAATGTCCTCCAAGAGCAACTTCTCCCAACCATCCAAGAGCAGTTTGGCACCCAACAATGCCTTTTCCAGCATGATGAAGCACCTTGCCATAAAGCAAAGGTGATAACTAAATGGCTCAGGGAACAAAACAGAGTTTTTGGGTCCATGGCCTGGAAACTCCCCAGATCTTAATCCCATTGAGAACTTGTGGTCAATCATCAAGAGACGGGTGGACAAACAAAAACCAAGAAATTCTGCCAAAATGCAAGCATTGATTATGCAAGAATGGACTGCTATCAGTCAGGATTTGGTCCAGAAGTTGATAGAGAGCATGCCAGGGAGAATTGCAGAGGTCCTGAAGAAGAAGGCGCAACACTGCAAATATTGACTTGCTGCATTAACTCATTCTAACTGTCAATATAACCTTTTGGTACTCATAATATGATTGCAATTATATTTCTGTATATGATATAAACATCAGACAAACACAAATAAAAACCAGAGGGCAGCAGATCATGTGAAAATATAATTTTGGTGTCATTCTCAAAACATTTGGCCATGACTGTATGTCATGGATCCAACCTCATTGTTGCAACACCAGCAAAGGTCCGAGTCTCTCCCAGATTGTCGACAGAAAGTTGTCAAAGTTTGCAACAGGCTAAATGGTATTTCAATTCTTTTTTGAGATAGAGTAGACTAAGTCCAAGTGAGGGTCATCACAGACAAGGGGCATATATCCTGTATGATACGCACCCATAATTTTGACTTTGAGTTATGTAACAAATCCAGAACCCTTGCGTGTGCTGAACACCTATGATACTTACGACAATCCGGGAGGCCCATTCCACCCATCTCCTTAGACCCAGTCAAGACATTAAATTTGAGTCTGGGGCTTTTACCTGACCAGACAAAGTGTCCAAAGTGACGTCTGACCTTTGTCCATAAGTACGGTGGTATGTGGATCGGGACAGTTTGTAAAAACAAAGTTGTCTAGGAAGAATTGTCATTTTCAAAATATTAACTCGTCCAAACCAGGAATAATCTGATTCCAAGACTGCTAATTCCCTTCCAGTTTGGACAGAAAGGGAAGGCAGTTAAGAGTGAACAGCCTCGACAGGTCAGAAGAAATCTGAGTCCCTAAATAATTTATTGCATTGTTCGTCGGCCATTTAAACGGGTAATTTGATTTTAGTAAGTTAGTGAAATGTGTAGATAGTCCCATTCCAAGAGCCTCTGATTTATTAATGTTAATTTTATAGTTTGACCATTCTCCAAAACTCTCCAACATGGACATCAATGATGGAAGTGAGGTATGTGGGTCAGTTAAATATATCAATAGGTCATCTACAAAAAGCAGAGCATTTGTGTTCTAGATGTCTAGAACACAAATCCGTATCATTCGGATGTCAGGGAATACACGTATCATCTCCATCAAAGTTCCATGACTAGAATGTATGACACTGGGGATAGAGGGCACCCCTGTCGGGTTCCATTTTTGATTAATAGTGAGTCCAAGAGAGCACCATTAATTCTAAGTTTAGATGAGGCACCCTTACATAAAGGTAATATTTCGGAAGTCATTAAAGGGCCTAGACCAATATGTTTGAGTGTTGGAGTCAAAGCTGGGTAGGCGATTAGAATTGGCACTTTTATCACTGTTAGAAAGGATTGCCACTCCAATAATTCCCAGGGCACTGCAGAGGACGGCATTCCGTTTTTTCTAGCAGCCCTATACAATTTATTTGTAGAAATAATATTTTATTAGCATGATGATGCGCATTTTGTTGCCCCTTCTTGCTATTTAATGTAGGGTATGGTGGATGAATGGGAGAAATCTTGTATGCGGGTCATTCCATGTCAAGTGATCCAAAAATGAATATTTTTTTTCCCTGACGTCCTCAGATTTTTAAAAAAATTTTTTCTATCTGAAGAACAACTTTATCTAATTACAAAAAAAAAGTTTTGAATTTTTTTCTTTATCTGTTAATTTTTTACAGATTTTTAAAGTTTTAAAAAAGTGCGAATTTTGGCCTGGTATGCCTTTACATTTTCTATCATATCTCGGGCTAGAAATAAGATAGAGAAACAAAATAAACACCAATCTACTCAGAACTGTCCAGGCTTTCATCAGATATGTCACAAGAGGATATTTGTTAATATTTTACCCATGTGATCGCAAGCGCAAAACTTTAAAACGCATTTCCGAAAAATCGGCGCGCTTTAAATATTTCAAAAACTGCCCATGTGTCTGCTGTGCTCTTAGCCACATCTGTACCAAATTTCAAGTTGGGATCGCAATGGGATCATATTTTAACATATTTTACTAGTAAGAGCGTCAATGAGTCATTCCATATCAAGTGATCTAAATATGAATATTTTTTTTTACCTGACGTCTTTAGATTTTTTTTTTTTTTTTTCCTTTATGAAGTACTACTTTAGTTAATTACAAATTAAAAGTTTGGAATTTTTTTCTTCATCAGTTAATTTTTTACAGATTTTTAAAGTTTAAAAAAAGGGTGAATTTTGGCCTGGTATGACTTTACATTTTTTTATCTCAGGCTAGAAATAAGATAATGAAGTGGGAGAGGCGTCATTTTACTCAGAACGGTAACAGCTTTCATTTGAGATGTTACAAGACTATGTTTCTTTATATCAAATTCAAACTATTGAAAGGCAATTGTGAAAAAATGACTGATTGTGTTCTTGGTGACTTTTGAATTGACACTATAATAGTTAAATATTTTGCACTTAGGTCCAATGAATGCGTCCATGGGGTCAAGCTGGGACAGAGTCATCACAAATTAGCCTTATTTGCAGATGACCTGCTACTTTACATCTCCCAGCCCCTGGTCTCCATCCCTTCGGTCTTAATGGAGTTTGAACGGTTCGGACAATTGAGCAACTTTAAAGTGAATTGCTCCAAAACCGAGGCACTCAATATTTCTTTGCCTGGAGAATTGGTTTCTCATCTATCTAAAAAGTTCCCATTTAAATGGAAAGTAGAAGCCATTAAGTACTTGGGAGTCCTTATACCAAAAGATCTTAAACAAATATTCAATTTAAATTATCAACCCCTTTTGACTAACGCGGAATCGGCATTTACCTCCTATAGACAATTAAAGCTATCCTGGTTCGGGAGAATAAACGTAGTCAAGATGGATGTCTTGCCCCGACTCTTATATACTTTTCAGACAGTTCCTGTTCTATTGGATAGAGGTTTCCTCTCCAAAATGCAATCTATGATCCTTAGATTTGTCTGGGGGGGCAACAGGTCCAGATTGCGAATGAATATCCTATCCTTGCCCGAGACCAGAGGAGGGGTTGGACTACCCAACATACGAGCGTACTTTGAGGCTTCCTCTCTTGTTAGAGCTCTAGATTGGCATTATCATGCGTCCTCCAAGAAATGGGTAGGGGTGGAGCAAGAGGGTTTGGGGATTCCGCTGAAACACCTGCTTTGGATTTCCCCTAAAGACTCCACAGACCTAGTACCTTTGACAGACATGACCAGAAACACCTTGAAGGTATGGCACCTAGTGACGAAAACCCTCCGCTTAAACGACAGACTTAGCCCTTTGACTCCCCTTTTTTCCAACCCATCTTTCCCACCCAGATTTGACAGGCAGAGATTTTTATGTTGGCGGATTGTGGATGACACCCGAGTAGGACAGACTCTGTCCAGTGGTGGTTTGCCCCCGATGGCAGAGCTACAACTCAAAGAACCTACGAGACCTCTTAAGTGATTCGAATTTCTCCAATACAGAGCATAATTATATTCAGCTGACCACTCTTGCAGGGTAAGATTGACGCCCAACGTATTGGAGAGGTTATTCCAACTGGAGGCTCCACCGAGGCGCAAAATATCATTTCTATACCAGGCCTTAGGGTCCATGAGAGAGCAGGGCACCCTTTACTTCCAACGTGCTTGGGAGAGGGAATTGGGGTGTAGCATTTCAGAAGCTAATTGGCAGAAATGCTTTATATTTACTCACTCACTAGCTAGCGCTTGTTCTGCACAAGAAAGAAGCTATAAGCTGCTCACTAGATGGTACTTGTGCCCGACGACACTCCGGAACATGTTCCCTGGAACCCCTGATACCTGCTGGCGCTGTGGGGAAGAGAAGGGTACAATGATACACATTTGGTGGAGTTGTGGAGAAATGCGGCGGTTCTGGTCTGAGGTTTTCAATGCATACGCCCGGATAACAGGTAAACAAGCCGAATGCTGCCCAGAATCGGCAATGTTATCCATTTTTCCAGGTCCTATTGGGCTACAGTAGAGGGATATTCTCCGCTTTTGCATCTCGGCTGCTCGTGCTGTGATCCCGAGGTTCTGGAAATCAAGCCGGGTTCCATCTCTACTTGATTGGTTCAAAGAATTGATGGACACATATCGAATGGAGGAGCTCGCAGCTGATGCGTCGGGATCTCGGAACAAATTCTTAGGGATTTGGGTTGAATGGATTCTTTTTCACGACTCTGCAGAATTTAGGAGTATCTTTTCCACCACAGATAATATGGCTCGACCTCTGGCTGATGGGGAGCCAGTGGGATGAGTACCCTTTCTCCTTCCCATACCTCACCCGTCCCCCCCCTCCTTTTTTTTCTTTTTTTCTTACGTGGCTTTTCTTTCCCAGTATAACTTTTTCTAATGGTTTTTGTTTCTCTTCTCTCTCTCTCTTCTTTTCTATCTCTCTTTTCTTCCCATCTGATACATTCAGTCTAGGTATTTCCTTTCTACGCCTATACCTTCAGAATTCTAGTGAACATTAGACAGGTATCGAAAACTCTGAGCTGTGAGTAGATCATTAATATTTCGGCCTTCCTTTCCGGTACACCAGTCGCTAGACTATTCCAACTAGGCCTCAACGGGTAATGACCCACTTACGTGGTCAACCTGTTAGAAAGGGCCAAGTGATAAAAATCATTCTGCTGGGGCTGCTTGTCCCCTTGACATCAGAACATCTCAAAACCCTGAGAAAGGTTGTATACTTGAGTGTTTGGAATTATATTTAGATTGTAGTATATATTGCACCAGAGATAAGCGCAAAAGTAAATTTGCAGCTTATCTTAAAGTTACTAATAACTTTGTGAATTCTCTTTTTGTATATTTTATATGTCTCAAGATTTTGTTAAAAGATTGAATGTATGTCTTTCATATGTTTTTTCAAAATTTAATAAAAATGAGATTAACCATAGTTAAATATTTTAAAATATGATCCCATCACGATCCCAACTTGAAATTTGGTACAGATGTGGCTAAGAGCATAAAAGACACATGGGCAGTTTTGGAAAATTTTTATTAAAATGTTTTTTTCGGAAATGCGTTTCAAAATGTTGCGTTTGCATTCGCATAGGTAAAAAATTAAAATTAACAAATATACTCTTGTGACATATCTGGTGAAAGCCTGGACAGTTCTGAGTAGAATGGTGTTTTATTTTGTTTCTCTATCTTATTTCTAGCCCGAGATAAAAAATTTTAAAGTCGTACCAGGCCAAAATTCACCCTTTTTTTAAACTTTAAAAATCTGTAAAAAATTAACTGATGAAGAAAAAAATTCCAAACTTTTAAATTGTAATTAACTAAAGTAGTACTTCATAAAGGAAAAAAAAAAAAAAAAATCTAAAGACGTCAGGTAAAAAAAAAATATTCATATTTAGATCACTTGATATGGAATGACCCATTGACGCTATTAATAGTAAAATATGTTAAAATATAATCCCATTGCGATCCCAACTTGAAATTTGGTACAGATGTGGCTAAGAGCAAAGCAGACACATGGGCAGTTTTTGAAATATTTAAAGCGCGCCGATTTTTCGGAAATACGTTTTAAAGTTTTGCGCTTGCGATCACATGGGTAAAATATTAACAAAGATCCTCTTGTGACATATCTGGTGAAAGCTTGTATAGTTCTGAGTAGAATGGTGTTTATTTTGTCTCTCTATCTTATTCCTAGCCTTAGTTATGAGGAGAAACGTAAAGGCAGGCAACAGCGAAATTCACACTTTTTCCGAACTTTGAAAATCATTTAAAAAAAAAAAAAATTTTTTTAAAAATTTTTCTCTTCACATTTTGCATTGTCTGACATGCTATTATCAAATAACAAAATCTCAAAAGAATTAAAAATATAGAGGTAATAATCATTGGTTCACTTGACATGGAATGACCCATGCGGTTGTGAAAGGAGGAGGAGATGCTGCAGATAGAACTATTGGGATAGTGTGTAACATGTATGATTAGTATGTTGCTATGAATTAGATAAAGGAAGTATCTATGTAGAAACAGAAGTTCAAGGATTTCAGAACATAATGGTGTTAAGCCATATCCTTATTGGCTAGAAGTAAAGACTATTAAATGAGTCGGCCAGATTAATCTTCTTTGAGACTTGAGGGTCTACATGGACACAAGTGATTGTTTTGGCATTTGATAAAATATTTAAAATAAATGAGATTGAATTTATCATATTTCCAAGGAGTTTGCACATAAGAAGTGGCATGTCACTTTTATTATGTAACAGTGAACTAGACAAACCTTCATCTTCTTCTTCATCTTCCTCCTCTTCATCTACTTCTCCATCATGCCCAAATTCCTCATCCTACATTTAAAAAAATACCGTTGTTAAAAAAAGAGCAGTTTACTTTTTTCTGGTAAGACTGAATGCACACGATTGTTTGAAAGATCGGTTCTCCAGGGCGTTAGGTTAGTGGATCACTGCACAAATTTGGAAAGAAATGTTTAGAAGTGCTTCCATTTTCTCATTCAAATTAGGAATAGCACATTCTAAGGCTGGGTTCACATTTGCGGACCCCTCCGCAGCGTTCTGCGGAGGGGATCCGCAATGTGACCGCACCGGCCGCGAGCTCCTATCTTTATAATGGGAGCGCACGGTGCTGCGCTTGACGGCGCATGACCGTGCGCACCCATTCACTCCCATATGTGATCTGTGCGCAGGCTGAAGCCTGCGCACAAATCACACAGTCTCGTCCGCACCAGGAATGCGACATGTTGCATTCCTGGTGCGGACGAGACTGTATGATTTGTGCGCAGGCATCCGCCTGCGCACAGATCACATATGGGAGTGAATGGGTGCGCACGGTCATGCGCGGTCAAGCGCAGCACCGTGCGCTCCCATTATAAAGATAGGAGCTCGCGGCCGCTGCGGTCACATTGCGGATCCCCTCCGCAGAACGCTGCGGAGGGGTCCGCAAATGTGAACCCAGCCTAAGGGCACAAACCTCAGGTCAAATTTTAGGTAATACAATATTTAACCAAACTATCCATACAGTAGATTTAAAGAAAATAGGTGCCATGGCTATGCATATACACACACGCAACAAAACACACACAAACGTTATATGGTTGTATTTTCGGTCTGCGAGCTGTCCCTGTGTGCACCATAGACCACCATACACAGTGCAATTGCAGCCTATTTCCTTATGCATAAGTGATTTTACACTTACACATCGAAATCGGTGCATGCACAGACCAGAATGTTATGTATATATAGTAGTCTACACTAGTCTAGATTTGTGGCTATTTCTGTCAGACAGTATCAATGATCGTCTGAACTTGGTCTAAAACAAACAGCAAAAAATATTCTCCACTAACCTCTTCTTCTCCACTACCATCCTCCTCTTCATCTTCTTCTCCAACTTCTTCCTCATCCTCATCATCTTCCTCTTCGTCATCTATATCTTCTTCCTCTTCACCTTCCTCTTCGTCATCATCTTCTTCCTCTTCACCTTCTACAAATATAAACATAGCAGTGGGTGATTTGTAATATTAAATGCAAAAATCTCTATACATTTGGAGAATAATCGAAAAATGTCTATACACTCCCTGACAGACGTTATGTCGCTTATCCATGTTATATAAATAAAAGCTTATAACCTGACGTTAAATTCATCCATTAGTTGTATAAATTACTCTTTTGAAAGCTGAAACTCTCCGAAATTTGGTTTAGGTTAAGAAAATAAATTGGCATCAATGCGGAAATATTGATCATTTAATGAACACAGAATGGTCAGATTGTGGCAAGACAAAACTTTTGTCGCACACAGAAAGTAATGTGATTTTCAAACAACTAGTTAACTTAAAATACAAATAAATGTTGCATAACATTGGTGAATGAAGTTGTGGTGCTATTAAAGTCATATTTAATATTTTGTGTGACTTGCATGAGCTTGAATGACTGCATCCATGAGGTTCAACAATGATTCATACAATTTATTAATGAAGTCATCAGGAATAGCAAAGAATGCAGTTTTACATGCCTCCCAGAGTTCATCTAGATTCTTTGGTTTTGTCTTCCAAGCTTCCTCTTTCATCCTACCCCAAACATGCTCAATGATGTTCCTGTCTGGTGACTGGGCTGGCCAGTCCTTGAGCACCTTGATCTTTTTTGCCTGAAGGAACTTTGTTGTAGATATGGATGTATGAGATGGAGAACCATCCTGCTGCAGAATTTGACCCCTTTTATGATTTGGAATATAAGAGGTAGTTAATACTCCTTGATATTTTAGGCTATTGATATTGCTTTCCACCTTGCAAATGTTTCGCACACCCCCATACCGAATGTAACCCCAGAACATGATCTTTCCACCACCAAATTTAACTGTTTTCTGGGTGTATTTTGGATCCATATGGGCTCCAGTGGGTCTCCTGCAGAATTTTCAGTGGCTGTGGTGTAATTCTACTGAAGATTCATCAGAGAAATCCACCTTCTGCCACTTTTCCAGTATCCATCTGTTTAGCAGGCTGTGGGACTTTGCAAATGCCACACGGTTTTTTATTAGCATTTTGTTTAGTGCTGGCTTTTGGGCACTGTTTCGACCATAGAGGCCATTTCGAGACAGAATCCTACAAACTGTTCTAGTTGACACAGGGACTTCAGGTGACCAGGCCTGTTGGAGCACTGCTGCAGTGGAAGAGGGGCTTGCTTTAGATTTTCTAACCAACAAACGTTCCTCCTGAGCAGTTGTCTTGCGGGGTCTGCCGGACCTGGGCTTGTCAAACACATCTTCAGTCTCTTCAAATCTTTTTTTAATTCTTTGTACTTGGATCTGAGTCACATTAATGGTGCCAGCTACCTCTGCAGTGGATCTGATCTTCAGCCTCTTGATAATCAAGGCTTTGGTCGCAGGGTGGATTTTTGGAATGTTGTCAGTGCTCAAGCTGCAGTTCAAGTGAAGGTCTGGGGTGCTGGGTTTCTTTTTAGACACACCCACTAATTAACAGATCATTTACTGAGCACAGGTGAGGATGTAAATTAGGATTGGGTGCATTTTATGACCAGGTGACAAAACATTAGTCTTGCTAAAATCTGACCATTCTGTGTTCATTAAATGATCAATATTTCAGCATTGATGCCAATTTATTTTCTTAACCTAAACCAAATTTCGGAGAGTTTCAGCTTTCAAAAGAGTAATTTATACAACCAATGGATGAATTTAACGTCAGGTTATAAGCTTTTATTTACATAACATGGATAAGCGACATAACTTCTGACAGGGAGTGTACCTATAAATAAATGCATTCCATGGGGCACGCAGCTGGTACACATTTAAGAAGGGAATCAAGATGAGCACGGGAACTTAAAGGGAATATATCATAATTAAAAAAAAAAAGAAACCAACTTAAAAATTAAGTATTAATGTTTACATTTCTTTTTAATATTGAATTAGTTTTTCATGGTAAAAAAGGATTACAGTGTAACCGCTGTTTACATTTTTATTCAATAATAATGTAGAGCAAGTGATTATATTAAACTTTCAAATGTCTAATATATAAAGCTGAGTGTATGTATGTATGTGTGTGTGTATGTGGCATCAGCCCACTCCACATAGCCAAGCCCACTTCACAGCCTGCATCTCCACATATCCCCACCTCCTCCATATGGCCCTGCCCCAGACAATGTGGAGGGGTGGGGCTACAAAAGGGTGGGGCTATGCATGGTTGGTGCTATGAATGGGGTGGGGCTACCAGGAGGAGTTTTGTAGGGGCTGGAATTAAGAAGGGGCAGGCCTATGAAACATACACACATACATTACCATAGCCCACTCCACAGCCAGCATCACCACATATCCCAGTCTGCTCCACATAGCCCTAACTCTGGGACTATGTGAAGGGGTGGCGCTATGAAAGCGGTGAAGCTATGAAGGGGCAGGGCTATGTGTAGGGCATGAGCTTTGAAGGGGCGGGGCTACTGGAAGGGGGCAAGGCTATGATATATACACACATACATAACCATATATGGATGATATTGCCATATGTGGGCGATATTACCATATATGAGCATTACGCCCGAGCAACGCCGGGCTCTACAGCTAGTACTTCATAACTGAAATCTGAAAGAAAACCTTTCAAAAACCTTCCAGATGTCATCCCAATAGGCTGTTTCTAACCCCGACATATACTGGTAGTCAGGGAAATCAGTCTTCAGCTCCACACATGAATACGGCCATTTAAGGGTGGCAAGAGGGGGCCTCCATAGCGTTCACACTACAGCTGATCAGTGTCTCAGGTTACATCAGGCTCGGTCTCCCTGAACCTCTTTTTGGAGTGATGACTGCTATATTTGGATGTACATCAAAAAAGAGAACTGTAATGCAGTATGTCGGACCACACTGATCTATTCCCATGTGGAGCTTCTAAGGAATAGATCAACCATAATGCGACTGTTGTAATTGATGTGGAGGATTTAGGGTGGTTGAGAGAAGTAAGGAGAGTGAGATAGACCATCTTGCCACCTTTTCTTTGTTAGAAACATGTAATCTAGGTCACTATATGGATAGGGAAAGCCTTCTACATGAGGGACACTACTAGTGGGACACAGACATGCAAAAGGGCTAATTATGCCCAAGCACATACTGGGCTCATGTTAATCCTCTGGCAGCCTGCATTTTCGGCCACTAATGGGTTAAGTGCACAGAGCTAGTTGCGCCGCCGGCATGCTGCCCGCCCTCCTCCGTCTCTATGGCTACAGTTTAAGCATTAGTGTGCAAGGCCATGACGGAGAGGGGCAAGGTGGGCGGGCTGTGTGTGTGCAGCAGGCATGTGCCGAAGCTGACGCTATGACTGGCTGAAAACTACCATGTGATTTGTCACATGTTATAAAGGGGGGCGGAATACCAACGTAGCCATGCCCCCTGACGCCATTCAGTGAAACGACGTAGGGGCTGGGCTTGGACGCAGTGACTCTGCAGCACGAGTTAGTATGACCTAACAATAATGTCCTGATTAGACTGTAAGCTCAGGGCAGCCCCTATACTTCAGGCTGCCGCCGACAGGTTATGTGGGAATGATAGGAGACTGACAGAGGTGGCATATTGATGACTGGGCTGTGCACAACCTACTGTTATAAACTAGTCTCTAGCAGGGGTTGATTGTGTAGCCTCATTAGAAGTTTAATATGGGCTCATCACTCCTCCTATGCTGTTAGAGGGTTTTTTTCATGTTTGGTATGTGATGTAATCATTGGATGCCTCCTTCTGTAACAAAACTGTATGAATCCCTATTGTTACCTGTCTAAATATGTAACAGCTACTTGTCATCAAGTGCATATGTAATTGGTCATGCAATGCTGTAGAGTATACTTCGTTCATGTAAATGTTCATGCTGTCACTGAGCACTTTACTTATGAAACCTTTGAAATTTACTTTATCTGTATTCATTCTGACCTATGCGGATTTTTTCTAATAAATGTAAATCCCTTTTTGCTAGTACAACTGTTGTCTTCTTTATAAAAGGGACAGTGCTGAGCTCAGGCTGTCAGCACACAGCCCGTGATCTCTCTCCATTCACAGTGGCTCTGATCTATGTTATCAGCTGATGGCCTCCACACCGCTCCTCAGGTGATGGCACAGAGTAGAGCGCTGTGAATGGAGAGTAGTCAAATAAGATCACAGGAGCGGGTGTGCTCACTGCCTGAGCTCAGCACTGTCCCTGCCTGAGATAACCTGAGTTTCTGATCAGCTGTAGTGTGAACGCTGTGTAGGCCCCGCGCCCCACGTATATGGCTGTGCTCATGTGTGGAGCTGAAGACAGATATCTTCAAGGAACATCTTCTGGAAGGTTTTTTTTTTTTTTAAAGGTTTTCTTCTAGATTTCACTTAGGAAGTATATTTGAAAGTTTATTATTATCACTTGCTCTACATTATTATTAAATTAAAACTTAAAAGCAGGTTACGATTTTTTGGGATCTGTGGCTGTCCATTGTAAAACGGACAGTCACAGATCCGATTTGGCCCCCATGGATATCTATGGGCAAAGGATCGGATTTGCCCTTAATGGCATCCGATTTGTGTTGGATCCGATTGTGTCCAATTTTTTGCTGTACCAAAAATCGGAGACTTTTGAGCACAGCAGACCAAATCGAACCGAATCGGATCCAACACGATCCACGACAAATAACATGGGGGACTATAGAGCACAGGTCCGGGAAAACATCGGATAGTTTCCCGGACCCGATTTTAGTGTACCGAGCACGCTCAGTACTCTAGAACTGCTCTGTTTCCCTTTAATTTCACTTCCGCAATGTATATACATACATTGCGGAAGTGAAATCAACTAACAAAGGGTTAAAAATAAAAAAAAAAAACATCCTCACCTCTTTGGCATGTGTCCCGCGCCGTCTAGCTCCCGGGCTTTAAGGACCTGGCGTTGCGTGGCAACCCGATCAACTAATGTGGTCACCTGACCGATCAGCTGATCGGGTTGTCACATGACCACATCAGCACGGTTTAAATCTCCTGCCCGCCGATCAATTTTGGCGGGCGCGGGATTTAAACTGCTCAGCTGATGCAGTCATGTGACCACATCAGATGATCGGGTTGCCATGCAACGCCAGGTCCTTAAGCCCCGGGAGCTAGACGGCGCGGAACACGGCGGAGAGGTGAGGACCTTTTTATTTTTTTTATTTAACCCTTGATTCACTCCTGCAATGTATATATACATTGCAGGAGTGAAAGTGCCCGGCTTGCCTGCACTTTGCAGGCTCGGGCTTTCTGTGTCTGGTTCCGTGAATATCACAGACCCGGACACAGAAATGGCATCCGGTGGACAACTTGTATAGATGTTATTTTAAAAAAAAATAAATAAAAAATAGCTTGTGTTGCCATTTTTCGAGACCCTTAAGTTTTATTTTTCTATTGATGGCCATATGAGATGGCTTCTTTTTTTGTGCGGAAACCTGACGTGTTTATGGATCCCAATTTGGGATGCATATGATGTTTTGATTGCTATTTATTTCATTTTTTAATGAGGAAGCCAAAAAAAACAATTCTGTTATTACTCTGTTCATTATATTAGTGAATAAATCACTTTATTTCATTTATCAGACTTTACTGATGTAAAGTCACGGATGAGACTGTAGAGGCCACTCGCAGAAGATCGCGACGTTTGTCCAAACAGTCAAAATCCTAAAAAAAATGTCTGTCGCTTTAAGAGGCATTGCTCATTTAGTGAAAGCTGGTGGTCACTAGGACCAAGTCGATCTCTTACCTTAAACTGTCTATTTATACCTCTTGACTTCCAGGATGCACTGCTGGTGATAGCTTGTCAAGTGTTTGGAGGTAGCTTCTTAGCTCAAGCAGTGCATCCTAGAGTTTCTGTTGGATTGCTGTGTGGATTTTCTCAAGCTAATGGCCACTTTACACGCTCCAACGTCGGTCCCATATTGGATCCGACGGCGCGGGAGCGCGCTTTTTCTGCCCAAATTTCCAAGATCGCATCGTAGATTTACACAGCGTGATATCAGCATACAACATCTCTACGATGTCTACGCCCCCCTTGTACGGCCGACCCAGGAACGACCATTTAACATGGAAGTGAATAGGGGACGTTGTACTGCACATCGTAGTTGGGCGTTTACACAGCACGATCCAGCTCCAACCTCCATCCAATATCGGACCGTTGGAGAGCACGCTCATTCGATCCCCGATATCGTTTGGGCGTCGTCCGTGGATCGTATTGGACAATACAACATACAAACGATATCAGGGCCAACGCACGAACCACGTGACTTTTGGTCGGAGTTGGACGCCGATATCGGGACTTGTAAACCCACCATAAGTGTTTCTTCCCTTTCCTCTTTTTTGTTTCCCTGGTGTGTATCTTTAGTTGGTAGCTGGGCTGACTAGTGTTTACCTGCTCTGATCCTTGTGTAGTTGTAGTTCAGGGACAGTGAGGGAATAGGTATCCTGCCCAGCAACAGTTGCAGAAACTATATAGGGTCATTAGGGGAGCCAGATGTCAGCGCTAGTAGTTCTAGGGGGTCACCATCTCCCCTTTTGCCTAAGCATCAGGGACTTCTTTCTCGTCGTTATCCTGCGCTGGGTGTCTCCTTACACCTAGCGTGACACCAGGCTTGGTGCATGAATAAAAAGAGCTTCACCAGAGGAATTAGAAAATTCTATCAGATTCCCTTTAAAGTGGTTTTCCAATGAACAAGGTTCATTTTAATCAATAGATCTTGGAATAAAAAGAAGTTCCACAATTAAATGTGTTTAAAAAAATGTTCATATGCTGAGATAATCTAATATATATGTCCCTGCTACGTACTGTTTAATTCCTTTATCTGAGCATACAGGAATATGCATAAGAGATCGGATCAGATGCAAACCTGTTGATCATACAGGTAAAGGACTAGCTATCAGGGTTATATTTAATCCATGCACCTTTGTGACCATCAGATCAAAGATTTACATTCCATGGAAATATATAATTAGGTTTTCATACAGGTAATAAAAGCAAACCTTTTGGAAACTGAAACCTTTTTAATATTTAATTTATTTTTAACCTTTAGAAAAAACAAACAAACACTTGAAGTAAAGATTACACACCTTCATCTTCCTCGTCAACACCATCTCCATCAGCCTCGACATCAGAATCTGATGTCTCCTTGTCATCCCGATCATATCCATCTAGGTATGTCAGCTGGGGAAGGAGTTTGAATACACTTTCTCTGTAGTCATTTAGATTTGTTACTTCACAGTTAAAAAGGTCGAGACTCTTCAAATGTTCCAATTTTTTCTGAAATAGATGTTATTTTCAGGTCATTAGTATGCTTAACAAAATTCATTCCCTATTATAGTACTACAAGAAATGTTTGACTGTAGTAATTCAGGTGACTTTTCATGAAAGCTGCTGTATGTATACAATTACATGATTTGTACCCTGTATTTTCAGTTAACTTCATGAAGCGCCATTTGCCTATTAATGGATCTAGAACACCTGACTCCAACACGCCCCTCAAAAAGACTGGCGAGAAAATCACCGGTCTTGATGAATCAGGCCTGTAAGTCTATTGGTCAGATATTTGCTATTTCCAGTATAACCCTGTACATGTCAGAATTCATCTAGAAATTTCAAGGGACAATGTGTCGTCGGTCCGCGCTGCCACAAAGAATTCATCTGGCTGTTTTGGTCTTCAGTCACATCATCAATAAACACTAGTTACCTGGTGCCATTGGAAGCCGAGCATGCCCATGCCATCATTTACAGAGAATCTGGTGTGCTGTGGACCATGAGCTGTTCCAAGCCTTCTCCATACATTCTTCTTCCCATCATTATGGTACAGGTTGATCTTAGTTTCATCTGTCCAAAGAATGATTTCCAGAACTGGACTAGCTTCTTTAATTTTTTTTCTTTTGCCAAAGTCTAATCTGGCGTTTCTATTTTTAAAGCTGATATGGATTGCACCTGGTGGTGAACTATCTGTATTTGCTCTCATGAAGTCTTTATTGTAAATGTATATTCTGAAACAACTACTTCAAGGAAAGTGTTATTTGCTTGGGGGCTTCCATGTCAAGTGAACCAATGATTATTACCTCTATATTTTTAATTATTTTGAGATTTTGTTATTTGACTATGGCATGTCAAACAATGCAAAATGTGAAGAGAAAACATTTCTAAAAAATATATATTTTTTTTAAATGGTTTTCAAAGTTCAGAAAAAGTGCGAATTTCGGTGTTGCCTGCCTTTACATTTCTCCTCATAACTCATAAATAAGATAGAGAAACAAAATAAACACCATTCTACTCACAATTGTACAGGCTTTCATCAGATATGTCATAAGAGGATCTTTGTTAATATTTTACCCATGCAAATGCAAACGCAACATTTTAAAATGCATTTCTGAAAATTGGTTTAATTTAAAAATTTACAAAATTGCCCATGTGTCTGCTATTCTCTTAGCCACATCTGTACCAAAATTCAAGTTGGGATCATGATGGGATCAGATTTTAAAATATTTAACTATTATAGCGTCAACGGGTCATTCAATCTCAAGTGATCTAAATATGAATATTTTTTTTACTTGACGTCTTTAGATTTTTTTTTTTTTTTTTTTCTATATGAAGTATAACTTTAGTTAATTACAAATAAAAAGTTTTGAATTTTTTTCTTCATCAGTTAATTTTTTACCGATTTTTAAAGTTTAAAAAAGCGCAAATTTTGGCCTGGTATGACTTTACATTTTTTTATCTCAGGCTAGAAATAAGATAATGAGGTGGGAGAGGCATCATTTTTCTCAGAAAGGTACCGGATTTAATTTGATATATCACAAAACTATGTTTCTTTATACCGTATATACTCGTGTATAAGCCGACCCGTGTATAAGCCGACCCCCCTACTTTTGCCCCCAAAACCTGGGAAAACCTATTGACTCGTGTATAAGCCGAAGGTGGACCCCAGCACAGGTATACAGCCCCCAGCAGTGTGGTATACAGCAGCCCCAGAGGTATATACAGCAGCCCCAGTGGTAGTATACAGCAGCAGCCCAGTGGTATATACAGCAGCAGCCCCAGTGGTTAGTATACAGCAGCCCAGAGGTGTATACAGCAGCAGCCCCAGTGGTATATACAGCAGCAGCCCAGTGGTTAGTATACAGCAGCCCCAGGGGTATACAGCAGCCCAGTGGTAGTATACAGCAGCAGCCCCAGTGGTATATACAGCAGCAGCCCCAGTGGGTGTATACAGCAGCCAGTGGTAGTATCCAGCAGCCCCAGTGGTGTATACAGCAGCCCAGTGGTAGTATACAGCAGCCCCAGTGGTAGTTATAAGCCCCAGTGGTAGTAACAGCTCCAGTGTAGTATACAGCAGCCCAGTGATATACAGCAGCCCCAGTGGTATATACAGCAGCAGCCCCAGAGGTGTATACAGCAGCAGCCCCAGAGGTGTATACAGCAGCAGCCCCAGAGGTGTATACAGCAGCAGCCCCAGAGGTGTATACAGCAGCAGCCCCAGAGGTGTATACAGCACCAGCCCCAGGGGTGTATACAGCACCAGCCCCAGGGGTGTATACAGCACCAGCCCCAGGGGTGTATACAGCACCAGCCCCAGAGGTATACAGGCCCCCCCCATCAAGATTCAGGGCCCCCCCCCTCCTTGCTCGGCAAACCTGTAAAGTAAAATCATACTTATCACTGTCCTGTCGCGCCGCCCCGCCGCTGCCGACATCACGATCCCGGGCTTCATTCAGCCTCTTCCGGCTTCCAGTGGTAGCGGGCAACGACGTCATTGCCCGCGACCACAGGAAGCCGGAAGAAGACGGATGAAGCCGGGATCGTGATGTCGGCAGCGGCGGGACAGGACAGTGATAAGTATGATTTTACTTTACAGGTTTGCCGAGCAAGGAGGGGGGGCCCTGGATCTTGATGGGGGGGGGGTGCCTGTATACCTCCGGGGGTTCTGTATACTCGCGTATAAGCCGAGGGGGGACTTTTCAGCCCAGATTTTGGGCTGAAAAACTCGGCTTATACGCGAGTATATACGGTATTTTGTTTGGGAAAAATCTAATAAAAAATTTTGATGCGCAATTGTGAAAAAATGCCTGTGTGTTACTTGTGTTCTTGGTTATATTTGTACAGAGATTCAACTTGGGACCTATCAAATGTATATATTTTTTATTTTATGGTTGTGTGAGTTATTACAACTTACTGAATAAAACATTTATATGCAACAAAAAAGAAACACAAAACACAAATCCCGTAAGTGCCAGGATAAATGCATCTTAATCATCGTAACACAACGCTCAGCATTTTCAACCTGAATGCATTGAACAAACCAAAACAAAAAAGGTGATTATATCCTCAAGTGTGATTAAACAAGATTAAAAGAACAAAGCATTTTAACACCTATTTATAAATGCAAATTTGTTTTCTATTATATCACTAAACATGTCATTTATGAAGTGATTAATAAGAATAGTACAGTAGTTAAATCCCCGGTCTATAAAATATGAACTACTTAAACAATTAATAGTACATTTTTAAAGTGGCCTTTAATTAATTTGTCCCTTTAAGTGGGTGAAATGTAATCTTTTCCATAAGCGCTTACTAGCAATGGCCATTTCCTTTTGTGTTAAAGAGTATGTACGGCCTGTTATGGTGTTCGGCTCCACCTGAGTTATTTCTGATTTTTGTGCACTTTTAAAATGTCTGGCTTTCTTGGATACATAAAGGATGGCGCTGGACCAGAACTATGCAAAAAAGTCAATTCTACTTGTTCATTTTCACAATCTTTGGAGAGTACAGTAGCCGCCACCAGCGTTTTTTCAAAAAATTGTAACAGCATATATGATAAAATATTGTTCCTTGAGAAGTAGCAGCCATTGCTGTGTGAGAAAAATACAGTTAATATTAAGTAAGGAAGATGGGTAATAAAAATAAAGATTTACAGTACGCTTGAGATAGAACTGTGTTACTATAAAGTGAGCATCAAGGCTAGCGCATACGCAGCTTTTTCTGTCTGCGGATAAATGCTGCAGTTTTGGCAGCTTTTTTCTACCAAGTTTTTACCACATCTGCATTAGTTTTTTTAATCACTAGTGAAAACGATGGCAGTTTTTTTTTTTTTTTTAAATATATAAATAGTGATAAATGTTGCGTTTACTGCAGCGATTAAAAAGTAGTGCAAGCAGTGATTTACTCACTGAGTGTTTCAAAAAACACTGCATGTGTTTAACCCCATTGAAATCAATGGGGGCGTTTTTCTAAAAAATGATCACATGATCACTCAGAATAGCACTGTGTGTTTATTGGCCCTTAATAAGAAAACCATTAAACTATTAATATAAATTTATGGTACCGTTACACGGTACGATATCGCTGAATGATATCGTTAGCGATATCACGTGACCGCGATCGTTTCGACATCGTTAGTGTGTTGTCACACGCATGGATATCGTTAACAATCTAAAATTTGGCAACGCGCCATCTACTTCGAGAAGAACTAGTGAACGATTTTATAAAGCGGCAGGAATAGGAGAATTGTGAACGACATCGTTCAAAAAGATGTCACACTGAACGATGTTGCTGGTTCACAGAATGTTAATTGGACGATGAACGACGGATTTGAGGTCAGGATCTCAAATTTCTGATAAGCGATCAAACGATTTATCATTTCTATATCATACGTTTACACACAATGATGCACAAACGGGATCGTTTGAACGATCTCAAAAGTGTGACGTATCATCAATATCGTTCAGCGATGTCGTACCATGTAATGGTACCATTGCTCAATCTGTAAACACACTCACAAATATTGTAGTACACCAAGTCCCTAGATGCCTTTGTACAGAATTTTGTTTGTTCAAGAGTGAACATGTCCAGGTATGTCAAGACATAAAAGCTCTGAAGCTCTAATGGCCACTTCACACGTTAAGATAGAGGTGAACGAGATCGTTAGCTATGTCACGTGACCGTGATCCTTCCGTCATCGTTAGTGCGTTGTCACACGCAAGGATATCATTAACGATCTTAAATTTGGCAACGCTCCAGCTATTTGAAGAACATTTGAACGATTTTACAAAGCAGCAGGAAAAGGAGAGAAATGAACGACCTTGTTCCAAAAGGTTTCACAATGAATGATGTTGCTGCTCCTCAGAATGTTAATTGGATGACGAACGATAGATTTAAGGTCCGGATCACAAATGTTTGCTGAACGTTCCAACGATTTATCCTTCCAACATCGTTAGTTTACACGCAACGACACACAAACGATATTGTTTGAACGTTCACAAATCCATGACGTTTCAACGATATCGTTAACGATATCCTAGCATGTGAAGTGGCCATTAAACTAATGCAGATGTGGTAAAAACTTGGTAGAAAAAAAGCTGCCAAAACTGCAGCGTTTACCCGCAGACACAAAAAATGGCGTATGCACCAGCCCTAATACTCACTTTATAGTAACACAGTTCTATCTCAAGCGTTCTGTAAATCTTTATTTTTATTACCCATCTTCCTTAATATTAACTGTATTTTTCTCACACAGCAATGGCTGCTACTTCTCAAGGAACAATATTTTATCATATATGCTGTTGCAATCCTTTTGAAAAAACTGGACACACAACAAGAAAAAATCTTAGGCCGGTACAAGATTGATGGATTTATATGAAACATCCAATCAATGCAGGCATGAAAAATATGAAATGATGAAAAAAGAGAATTTTGTTTACGTACCGTAAATTCTTTTTTCTTTAGTCATCAATGGGAGACCCAGACAATGGGGTTTAGGGCTCTGCCCTCCGGAGGTCACACTAGGTACTACAAGTTTGTAGACACCGCCTCCTCCGCTTATAAACCCCCACCGTAGGAGACATCCTCAGTTTAGTCCATAAGCTGCGAGGAGAAATTAAACCACACCCGAAACATCGGGAAGAATGCCGTGCACAGACGGTTCAACAACCCGGCAAACACTGTCTCAACAGAGAACAGAACAAGTGCAAAATATGCAACGGAACAACTGGATGGGTGCTGGGTCTCCCATTGATGACTAAAGAAAAAAGAATTTACGGTACGTAAACAAAATTCTCTTTTTTCTGGTCGTCATAATGGGAGACCCAGACAATGGGGATGTCCTAAAGCAATACCCCAGGGCGGGAAGAGTTCCTCAACAAGACGGATAACACATGGTTCCCTCTAAAGGTGGGCAACCGCCGCCTGGAGAACCCGCCTGCCCAAACTTGCATCCGCAGAGGCATGGGCATGCACCATATAGTGCTTAGAGAAAGTGTGCAGGCTGGACCAAGTGGCCGCCTGACACACCTGTAGAGCAGAAGCTCGATGTCGCAAGGCCCAGGAGGCACCTACAGCTCTCGTAGAGTGTGCCTTCAAACCCACCGGGAGAGGCAAACCAGAAGACCGGTACGCCTCCTGAATGGGAGCCTTGATCCATCTGGCCAAGGTCGACTTCGAAGCCGCGGCCCCCTTACAGCGACCCATCGTGAGGACAAATAAGGAATCCGAACTCCTAAAGGAGGCGGTCCTGGACACATAAATGCGTACAGCTCTCACGAGATCCAGAGTATGGAGGTCGCGCTCAACCTGATGAACGGGAGCGGGGCAAAATGATGGGAGAACAATCTCCTGGTTTAGGTGAAACGTTGAAACCACCTTCGGCAGAAATTCAGGCCGTGGGCGCAACACCACCTTGTCTTGGTGAACCACCAGAAAGGGAGACTTGCACGAAAGTGCAGCCAATTCTGAGACCCGTCTCAGAGACGTAATCGCCACCAGAAAGACCACCTTCTGGGACAGACGAGAGAGAGAGACTTCTCTCAGTGGCTCAAACGGCGGTTTCTGCAGTGTCGCCAGGACCATGTTTAGGTCCCAAGGGTCCAGAGGTCGTCTATAGGGCGGAACCACCCGAGACACCCCCTGCAGAAATTGACGTACCTTCGGGAGGAGCGCCAAGCGCCTGTCAAACAACACTGAAAGGGCTGATACTTGACCTTTCAGAGAGCCAAGGGATAATCCCAACTCCAACCCCGACTGTAGGAAGGCCAACAATGTCGGGATAGACAAAGACCACGGTGAGCGGCCACCAGAGGCACACCAGGTAAAAAAGATTTTCCACGTTCTGTGGTATATCTTCCTGGAAACAGATTTCCTTGCCCGATTCATAGTGGCAACCACTGTAGGAGAGAAACCTCTGGATGTCAGCAGCCAGGCCTCAAGAGCCATGCAGTCAATCTGAGGGCCCTGGAATTGAGGTGGAAGAATGGGCCTTGCGCGAGTAGATCTGCGCGTTCTGGAAGAGCCCACCTGTGTCCGCCTGACAGTTGCCACAGGTCCGGGTACCAAGACCTCCTGGGCCAATCTGGAGCCACTAGAATGGCCACTCTGCATTCTGTCCTGATCTTCCACAGGACCCTGGGAATCAGAGCCAGAGGCGGAAACACATATGGCAGCTGAAAGCTGGACCAGCTCAGGATCAGGGCGTCCGCCCCCAGAGACTGGGGATCCCAAGATCTCGCCATGTATTGGGGCACCTGATGATTCAGCCGTGAGGCCATCAGATCCACGTCCGGAGTGCCCCACCTGCCGCAAATGTCCCGGAAGACGTCTGGATGTAGGGACCACTCTCCGGCGTCCATCCCCTGTCGGCTCAGATAGTCGGCCTCCCAGTTCTCGACCCCTGGAATGTGAACTGCGGAGATCAGGCAGCCGTTTTCCTCCACCCAGAGTAGAATGCGGTGGACTTCGGCGAGGGCCTGAGCACTTCTGGTCCCTCCCTGATGATTTATGTAGGCGACGGCCGTCGCATTGTCGGACTGTACCCGGATGGGCTGTCCTGACAGGAATTTCTGAAACGCCAGTAGCGCCAGATAGACCGCCTTGATCTCCAGCACGTTGATCTGCAACGCCGACTCCGACTGAGTCCAGAGGCCTTGAGCCCTGTGGTGCAAGAACACCGCCCCCCAGCCCTTCAGACTGGCGTCGGTGGTCACCACTAACCACGACGGCTTTAGGAAGGACCGGCCCCGTGACAGGTGATGTGGCTGGAGCCACCACTGTAGAGAGTCCCTGGTTGGTTGTGACAGTGTCACCAGCCGATTCAGAGAGATCGTCCTCTTGTCCCATCTGCGAAGAATCTCCAGCTGGAGAGGACGGAGGCGAAACTGTGCGAACGGCACCGCCTCTATCGCCGCTACCATGCGACCCACCAGTCTCATCAATACCCGTAGGGATGACTGTGGAGACAGGAGGACAGTCTGCACTCCTGATTGGATCGCAAGCTGCTTGGCTTGAGGTAGGGACACCAGGGCCGAGTCCGTGTGGAAGTCCATGCCCAGATATGTCAATGACTGGGTCGGAACCAGGGTCGACTTTTGAATGTTGATAAGCCACCCGAACCGTTCCAGAGACTTCATGGTCACCTCCAGGCTCACCCGACAAAGGTCTTCCGAAGGCGCCCTGACCAACAGGTCGTCCAAATAGGGTATGACGGCGTGTCCCTGCGCATGCAGGAGAGCCATCATGGAGGCCATCACCTTTGTGAACACCCGTGGTGCCGAGGCTAGCCCGAATGGCAGTGCCACAAATTGGAAGTGCTCTTCCCCCACTGCGAATCTCAACCAGCGCTGATGAGCTGGTGCAATGGGAACGTGAAGGTAAGCGTCCCTGATATCGATGGACGCTAGGAAGTCTCCCTGTGACACAGCCGCGATCACTGAGCGCAGGGATTCCATGCGGAACTTCCGAACCAACACGTGACGGTTGAACAACTTGAGGTCCAAAACCGGGCGAAAGGAGCCGTCCTTCTTTGGGACAATAAAGAGGTTGGAGTAAAAACCCCTGAACCTCTCTTCCGTGGGCACAGGGACCACCACTCCGTCTCTGCGGAGCCCCTCCAACACCAGGTGAAAAGCCTGAGCCTTTTCTGGAGATGGAACCGACCGATGGAATCGAGATATCGGTTTTGACGTAAGCTCTATCCTGTACCCTCGCGAGATCACGTCTCGAACCCACTGATCTTGAATGTGAAGAAGCCACTTGTCCTGAAAGCAAGACAGGCGGCCCCCCACCTGTGGGGAGGCAGGATGAGAGAGCGAGTCATGTCGAGGCGGGCTTGGGGGTGGCAGCCGCTGCCCCCGCCGGCTTCTTCTGACGACTCTTGGAACGCCACTGAGTAGCAGGCTTGCCCCCTCGGTCTGAGCGAGTGGACGTCGTTGATGACTGTGAACCGGAGCGAAAGGACCACTGCTTAGGGTTCCTTTTCACGGTGTACCGTGGCTTAGGCTTATTCTGCGGGATCTTAGACTCAGCAGAATCCTTTATCAATTTGTCCAGTTCGGTGCCAAAAAGCCTGTCACCAGCGAACGGAAGATTTTGTAAAATCTTCTTAGATGTGGCATCTGAGTCCCAAAGACGCAGCCACAACAGCCTGCGGATCGCAATTGCATTGGCCGAGGCCACAGCAGAGCGAGTGGCAGTTTCCAAAGATGCCGTCCTGGCATAGTCCGCATAGGCCCTTGCTCTCTCAGTGAGCGCCAGGACCTCTGGACTGGACCTAGCTAGATCAGTGATACCATCCAAACAGATAGTGATCGCTTGTAGGGTCCAGACTGCGGCAAAATTAGGGGCAAACGAAGACCCCACAGCCTCATAGGAAGACTTGGCGAGTTGCTCGACCTGTCTATCAGTAGCATCCTTCAATGAGGAGCTATCAGAGGCAGAAAACAAGGAGCGCGCAGCAATCCTAGTCATGGAAGCATCCACCTTGGGAGACTGCGACCATTCCTGGAGCGCCTCCTGGGGAAAGGGAAAGCGATTGTCCTTAGTCTTACGGACATAACGCCGCCCAGGATGCAACCTGGGAGCTTTAATCACCCTTCCGAAATTAGTGTGGTCCATGAAGGAGCCACTTGGTCTAGCCTCTGGCCGCAGCCATTGATAGACCTCCTTGGGGTGTACAGTCACCTCCTCAGGAGGAGTGACAAGACGCAATGTCTCATTGATGGAGGACACCAGATCCTCCACCCCATCTGGAGGTTCAGACATAGACCCGAGAGTAGAACCCCCATCATCTTCCTCACCATCAGAGGAACGCTCCTCCTCAGAGAGAGTCTGGAGCTCAGGAGAAGCCTCACGAGCTCGCTTAGGGGGTCTTACGGCAGAAGTAAGAGACACCCGGGGGTAACTAGGAGGAGTAGCTGGGTTCTCCAGTCTCCTATGCAGTGCCTCCAGGGTTTGCGACATGGAGGACATCTGGGACAGCAGAGATTCATTAATCTTGTTCTGCGTTTCCCATGGCCCTGGGATCACCTGAACCTCAGGGTATAATCCCGGATTTGCAGACTCAGTAGTAGCAGACCGGGTCTCTGGGCGTCCGCAGTTATTGCAGGACCCCTCCACCAGTGTCCCGTTGCATGTAATACAGGCAATGGAGACCACCGCCGCCTTAGCAGCATGCTTCCCAACTGAGGACATCTCCACAGTGAGGGGAATATAAGCCAAAGTTCACAAACAAACCGGGAATCCCGGTGGCTTACCGACCGCAGTAAAGCGGTAGGAGGAAGCGGTGTGTGTGTGTGACCTCCGCGAGTTCCGGTCTCCCTTGTAAGTGCAGACACGCGCTGCCGTCAGATCCCAGCCGGGAAGTGAGGGAGAAGATGGCCGCCGACAGTGAAGATGTGGGCGGAGCCTGGAACACGCGGGAAGAACACACAACACGCCCAGCGGTGATGTCACCACAAGGGCTGCCTCCTCCTCCTCCAGGCTGCCTCCGCAATGGAGATGCCGGAGCCCGCAGCGCGGGAAAAGAGTGTGAATATCACCGCACACACACTCAGACTGCATGTACACACAAAACACCCGCAGTCTACAGCCTCAGCCCCTGTGAGACACAGGGCGGTCAGCCAGGGCGACCCCAGCACAGGGTCACCGCCAGAACCGCGGACCCGAGGGTAACCGCGCGGTCTGAGTGTCATGACACCACAGTGACAGACACTACCCCCAGGCACACAGGAGACACACCAGGTGCCTCAGTGCCGGAACGGTCTGTAAGCACCTTTAGGGAGGCCTCGGACGGGGGTACAGCACCAGTCCGGAGTGTAAGCACCATTTAGGGAGGCCTCGGACTGGGCTGGCTCCGTCCGGTCTGTAAGCACCATTTAGGGAGGCCTCGGACGGAGCGGAGCTGTGCAAGGCTCCAGGCTCCCCCTTACCAGAGCCTCCATGGAGGGATGGAAAGGAAAGAGCGCGACAGCGTACCGGGAGAACACTGAAGTGTCCAGGCTAAAAGCCCTCCGGTACCTCCACCAGCGTGTTCCGCAGAGGGTGAGCGGGGAGGCTGTCGGGGGTCCCGAGCGGGACCATTTTACCTTGTCTTCATACGCCATCACGTAAGCTGTGAGAATGCAGTGAAGTGCAAGCAAAGCGTGATCCTCCGAGCACACTAAGTTTAAAACTGAGGATGTCTCCTACGGTGGGGGTTTATAAGCGGAGGAGGCGGTGTCTACAAACTTGTAGTACCTAGTGTGACCTCCGGAGGGCAGAGCCCTAAACCCCATTGTCTGGGTCTCCCATTATGACGACCAGAAAAATGTAAAGTCATACGAGGCCAAAATTCTCGCTTTTTTAAAACTTTAAAAATCTGTAAAAAATTAACTGATGAAGAAAAAACTTCAAAACTTTTTATTTGTAATTAAAGGGAACCTGACCCCTAAAAATAAGCCCCCAGACCATTTATACCTGTCCCTGCACCTCCAGGAATGCATTGTAGGCATCCCTTTGTGTAAAAAAATGGTATTTGTAAAGTATCTAAAAGTGCTTTTATTACCTTGCTTTCTGCGGCTTCTCAGTGCTTGAGAAATCACACAGGGCATTCCCTGTGGCTTCTCAGCACACCTGCAGATCAATTATTCACACCCAGATGGGCGTGCTAATGTATTGTGAGCTCCCTCGCCCCCCTCTATGGGCAATGCGCAGCGCGAAGTCCTATGATATGGATATGACGCAATTTGCGTCATACAGCCTATACTGCCCATGGAGGGGGGTGAGGGAGCTCACAATACATTAGCACGCCCATCTGGGCATGAATAATTGAGCTGCAGGCTGTGCTGAGAAGCCACAGGGAACGACCCTGAGAAGCCGCAGAAAGCAAGGTAATAAAAGCAGTTTTAGATACTTTACAAATACCATTTTTTTACACAAAGGGATGCCTACAATGCATTCCTGGAGGTGCAGGGACAGGTATACATGGTCTGGGGGCTGATTTTTAGGGGTCAGGTTCCATTTAACTAAAGTTGTACTTCATATAGAAAAAAAAATAAAAAAAAATCTAAAGACATCAGGTAAAAAAAAAATATTCATATTTAGGTCACTTGATATGGAATGACCCACTGACGCTATAATAGTAAAAACTGATCCCATCGCGATCCCAACTTGAATTTTGGTACAGATATGGCTAGGAGCGTATCAGACACATGGGCATTTTTGGAGATTTTTAAATTAAACTGATTTTTCGGAAATGCGTTTTAAAATTTTGCATTTGCATTCGCATGGGTAAAATATTAAAAAAGATCCTCTTGTGACATATCTGGTGAAAGCCTGTACAGCTCTGAGTAGAATGGTGTTTATTTTGTTTCTTTATCTTATTTGTAGCCCGAGATATGATAGAAAATGTAAAGCCATACCAGGCCAAAATTCACACTTTTTTGAAACTTTAAAAATCTGTAAAATTAAACTACTGAAGAAAAAAATGTCAAACTTTTTTTTTTAATTAACTTAAGTTGTACTTCATATAGAAAAATAATAAAAAATAAATCTAAAAGACGTCAGGAAAAAAAATATTCATTTTTGGATCACTTGACATGGAATGACCCTTGGGTGGATTTTGTGAAGGGGTTTTCGGCAATCATTCACCACTTACCGTATATTCCATTATAATCCAGGTCTTTTTGAGTTGCCAAGCTCACTAGTAAGGTTTTGTTTTTGCAGAATGTAACCAACAGTTGAGTTGGCCACACATAACATTTCTTTTCTCTCTGTGATGGATTTCCTCTTATTTTTGTTTAGCCTAACGATGGTCTGTTTATCTTCTATTGAGAGCTATTTTGACCATTTTTTGTGGATGAAAAAACAACAGCTTCCAAATGCAAACACCACACCTGAAATCAGCTCCAGACTTTTTACGTGGTTAATTGATGAGGCATTAACGAAGGAATAGCGCATGCAGCCCATTAAAGAGATTGAGATAATTGTCCAATTACCTTTGGTTTCTTGAAAAAAGTTACATGTTAAAGAGCTGTAATTCCTAAACCCTTACTCCATGTGATTACCCTCAACTTAAAGCTGAGTCTGCACTTTAAGCCCATATTAATTATATAAATGTATCTTAAGTACATTTTGGTAAACAGCTAAAATGCTGAAACTTGTGTCACGGTCTAAATATTTCTGGATCTATCTGTAGATTGTGTATTAATTCTTTTACATGTAACCAAATGCCACATTTAAGGATGGAGACGGTTGACAACAAAACAATCCAAATAAAATAGAAATTAAAAAAAAAAAAAGTTAAAAATCATACCAGGGGTTCCAACGTGCTAATGTCTCTTAATTTATTTCCACTGAGGTTTAGATGTGTGAGGTTTGGAAGTTTCTCCGCTAATAAGTCCAGAGCTCCTGAGATTCTATTGTCACTTAATTCAAGCTGAAAGGACAGATGAAAAACTTTAACATTTTTGTTTTAAATTAGGAAAGAGATAGAACACAGATCCGTTATTGATAAAACCAAGACTAAGAAAATACTGATATGTGTTTTTAGGGGTATATTTAATCCCTTACTGACAAGCCGATTTTCCATTTTTGTGTTTTCATTTTTTTCACTTTCAAGAGAAATAGTTTTTAAATTTTGCCATTTACGTAGCAATATGGTATTCAATGTGTAAAAATGACCAGGAAATATAAAATTCTCCAGGATGTGATTAATTACGGTAATACCACACCTGTAAATAAAGTGGTTAAAATAAGGATTGAACATATCACCAATTTTCTAAGTTAAATATTTCTCTAAAGGTGCTATTGACATAAATTTCTCACCAGATGTTGGTAAAAACCCATCCAATTCACAGAGGCAAAGAAATCAAATCACAGATGTCCATAAATTTAGTGATGTGTAATGAGAAATGACAAGAGAAAAAGGACTGAACACACTTACTGACATTTAATTAACCAATTAACCATACAAAAGCCTTTGTTGGTGATGACAGCTTCTAGACACCTCATGTATGAGCAATTGCATGCATTGCTCAGGTGTTATTTTCCCCACACTTTTATATTCTGAAGATTCTGTGTGCTCCTTCTATGAACTCTAAGCTTTAGTTCCCTAATGGTACCTTACACGCCGCTACCGAAGGTAGCAACAGGTAGGCACCGCACGTGCACGTTTTCAACGGTCGCCAACGGTACCTGATACCGCAATTACACGCCGCCACAAGGTGCTCCACAGAAGGTATTTTCGTTCCCTGGAAGTGCCGACGGGTGCCGCAGGTTACCTTCTGTGGAGCACCTTCCCTGATTTACATGCCGCTACCACAAGGGAATATGGGCGTACATATTGTGCGCCGTAACTACATAGGCGTGCCAGAGTTGTGTATTACGTGACGCTCGTATGATGATTGGACAATGCAATAGCATCATGATTGGCCAGCCAGCGCAGGAAGGCTGGCTAGTACATGACGCTATAGCAAATGTGTATTGTGACTGGTCAGATCGTTAAATATGCCGCCCTGTGCAGGGACAGCCAATGGGTACACAGTAGTCCCCACCAATGATAGCTGATGGGGCGTGGTATACATGACGCTGTAGCACGCCCCAGGTAACTCAAATACCGTACCTGTGCCCCGATTACACGCCGCTACCATAGGGGTTATACCTGCTTGTTTTTCAGCACGGCTGAAAGACAGGTATCCAAAGGGACAGGAAGGTGCTACCTGAATTACACGCCGCAACCTCGCGGTGTTTTGAAGGTAAAAGGTACAATTATCTCCGACACCTGCCGGTTTCTACCCTTCGGTAGCGGCGTGTAAAGGTACCATTAAAGGGATCCTGTCACCTCCAAAACGCCTCCTAAGCTATCAAAACATGTCCTGCAGCATCCTATCACTAATCTCACACTCTTTTTGTCTCCTAAAAGCATCCTCTGAAAGTGAATAAAAACATTTTAATACTTACTCATTAGTGATTATAATTAGCAGGGGCCATGTTCTTTATAGTCACCAGGGGGTGTTCTTTTGCAGCTCCAGGATCCAGCCCTCTCTCTGTCTGTGCTGCTGTGAAACTGAAACTGAAGGCAGGACTAATGATTTACATTCTGTGAGTGATAGAGAGGGGGAGGGCAATGCCTGCACATCACAGCAGAACACACAGAGACAGGGTGGATCCTGGAGCTGCAAAACAGCCCGCCTTGGTGACTAAAGAATATAGCCCCTGCTAATTATAATCACTAATGAGTGAGTATTAAAACGTTTTTATGCACTTTCACAGGATGCTTTTAGGAGACAAAAGGAGTGTGAGATTAGTGATGGGATGCTGCAGGGACATGTTTTGCTAGCATAGGAGGCGTTCTGGAGGTGACAGGATCCCTTTAATAAATGTTCCATTGCATTCAGATCAGGTGATTGACTGGGCCATTCTAGCAGCTTTATTTTCTTTCTCTGAAACAAATGGATTTTCCTTGAATGTATGCTTGGAACAATTGTCTTTCTGAAATGTCCATCTTTCTTTCATCTTCATGATCCTGATAGATTGAAGAGGATTTTTAACAAGAATGTTTCGGTACATTTGTCAATTCATACTTCCTACCATGTACTGAAAAACAAACAGCCTTATACCATGATGTTCCCACCTCCAAACTTCACTGTTAGTATGATGTTTTGGGGGCTGATATGCCATGCCTTTCGGCCGCCAAACATGTGTGTAAAAATGAGAAAGAGTTTCCATGTGTGCTGCCCCGAGTATTGATTTGACTTGAAAACTTGATCCAAGAATCTTTATTTGTAAAATCTCAACGCGTTTCGTGAGGTTCTCCTCAAATTGTCGGTCCAAATTCAGCACGGATATAAACCTTGGTCTTGGATGAACTCAGAACCATCACAAGGGAAAACTGAAGGGGATGAAGTCAATCTCAGGAGACATTAAAAGCTCGACTTTAATTCATCCTTCTCAGCTGCTGTCGATGGTTTCCCTCCTGCCGCTTCTAGCGTTCCTGCTTCTCCGGTAGGAAAGATCCTGTGGAGGCCGCTCTAACTGTGCTCCGTGGCCGGTGGGCACAGCGAAGTGTCCTTGCGCCGGCGCGGATGTGACGTTGGTCTGGTATGCGGTCAGGTGATCGCGGTGGGCGTGAATTGTTTACCCGGTGCGCAAGCGCTCGGCTGCGTTCAGGCAAACAGCAGGGTGCTGTCTGGTATTTCCTCCAACTGGTTTCAAAGGCAGGACGGCCTTCTTCGTCAGGGTTAATGATTCTTGGATCAAGATTTCAAGTCCAATCAATACTCGGGGCAGCGCACGTGGAAACTCCTTCTCATTTTTACACACCTTGGATCTCTTAGGAGGTGCAGCAGCCTGGCTCTTTGAGATCAATAGGTGTTGTGATCTGGCACAACCTTCAAAGGTGAGTGTATCACACACCGAGCTATATCCTTTACTACACAGATAAGACACTATGTGCGCCATTTCTCCCTCTTTCACAGTGTATTCCTGAAGGCCGCCAAACATAGCATGTATTATGACATCCAAAGAGTTCAATTTTGGTCTCATCTGCCCAGACTATTCTCTCCCAGCATTTCACAGGTTGTCAAAATGTTGTTCAGTAAACTTTATATGAGCTTTTTGTTCAGAAATGGAGTCTTGCGTAGTGAGAGTGCATAAAGGCCATGGGGATTGAGTGCATTCCTTATTTTTTTCTTTGAAACAATTGTACCTGCTGATTCTAGATCTTTCTGGAGCTCTACACAGGTGATTTCTGGTTCTTGGACAACTCTTGATAAAATTCTTTTCACTCCTCTGAAATCTTGCAAGGAACACCTGATTGTGGCCAGTTTATGGTGATGCTCTTTCCACTTCAGGATTATGGCCCCAAAAGTACTCACTTGAACATTCAATAGTTTAGAAATTCTTCTGCAACCAATGCCAGCAGTATGATTTGCAACAATAGGGCTGCAAAGGTCTTGAGACAGCTCATTGGTTTTACCCATCCTGAGATGTTTCTTGGCTGGCACCTTGGTAATGAGACACCTTTTTATAGGCCATCAGTTGAACCAGCTGATATTTTTTGCTAACTGGCAGGATTGCTTTCTAATTACTGATAGATGTCAGCTGGTGTCATGACTTTTTATGGCTTTTTATGCCTCTCTTTATGTATTCAATACTTTTTCCCCTGTGTCGTTTCTCATTATTACAAATACATCTATATAGTACATCTATAGTTTGATTTATTTGCCCGTGTAAATTGGATGGGTCGTTTCTGACATCTGGTGAGAAATTCATGTCAATTAGAACTTTTAGATATATATTTACTTAAGAAATTTGGTGACGTGTTCATTACTTATTTCACCCACTGTGAAAAATACATATATTTGCTTGTTTTGCCATGTTTTCAGACCCATACATAACATTTTCATTTTTCAGTTAATGGAGCAGTGTGAGGGCTTCTCTTTAACGTGGTGAGATGACTATTTATACCATTTTGGAGAAGACATTTTAATCTCTCGATTGTACACTACCATACAAAAGTGTGGGGTGATTTAGAAATGTCCTTATTTCTTAAAGAAAATCACATTTTTTTTTTCAGTGAAGCCAACATTAAATGAATCAGAAATACACTCTATACATTGTTAATGTGGTAAATGACTATTCTAGCTGCAAACGTCTGGTTTTTAATGCAATATCTACATAGGTGTATAGAGGCCCATTTCCAACAACCACCACTCCAGTGTTTTAATGGTACATTGTGTTTGCTAACTGTGCAAGAATGCTAATGGATGTTTAGAAAACCCTAGAAAACACTTGTACGAGTATGTTAGCACAGCTGAAAACGGTTTGGCTGATTAGAGAAGCTATAAAATTGACCTTCCTTTGAGCTGGTTGAGAATCTGGAGCATTACATTTAATTTGTTCTATGAAACTCTCAAAATGGCCAGAAAAAGAGAAGAACTTTCATGTGAAACTCGAGTTAATTCTTGCTCTTAGAAATGAAGGCTATTCTATGCAAGAAATTGCGAAGAAACTGAAGATCTCCTACAATGGTGTGTACTTCTCCCATCAGAGGAGAGGATAAACAGGTTCTAACCAGAGTAGAAAGAGTAGTGGGATGCCCCGCTGCACAACTGAGCAACAAGATAAGTACATTAGAGTCTCTAGTGTGAGAAATCAATGCCTCATAGCTCCTTAACTGGCAGCTTCATTAAATAGTACTTTGCAAAACACCAGTGTCAACATCTATAGTGAAGAGGTGACTCTGGGATGCTGGGTTTAAGGGCAGAGTCGCAAAGAAAAAGCAATATCTGAGACTGGCTAAAAAAAGGAAAAGATCATTATGGGCAAAAAAACACAGACATTGGACAAAGGAAGATTGGAAAAAAGTGTTATGGACAGACGAATCAAAGTTTGAGGTGTTTGGATCACACAGAAGAACATTTGTGAGAAGCATAACAACTAAAAAGATGCTGGAAGAGTGCCTGACGCCATCTATCAAGCATGGTGGAGGTAATGTGATGGTCTGGGGTTGCTTTGGTGCTGGTAAACTGGGAAATTTGCACAAGGTAATTAGGATTTTGAATAAGGAAGGCTATCACTCCATTTTGCAATGCCATGCCATACCCTGTGGACAGCGCTTGATTGGAGCCAATTTCATCCAACAACAGGACAATAACCCAAAGCACACCTCCAAATTATGCATGAACCATTTAGGGAAGAAGCAGGTAACTGGTATTCTATCTGTAATGGAGTGACCAGTCACCAGATCTCAACCCCATTGAGCTGTTGTGGGAGCAGCATGACTGTATGGTACAGAAAAAGTGCCCATCAAGCCAATCCAACTTGTGGGAGGGGCTTCAGAAAGCATGGGGTGAAATTTCTCAAAATTACCGCAGCAAATTAACAGCTAGAATGCTAGAAAGGTCTGCAATGCTGTAATTGCCTTCGTCAAAGAATGCTCCCTTTGCAGCAAAGTTTGAAGGAGAAAATTATTATTTCAAATAAAAATCATTACTTCTAACCTTGTCAATGTCTGGATTATATTTTCTATTCATTTTGCAACTCATTTGATAAATAAAAGTAAGAGTTTTCATGGAAAACACAAAATTGTCTGGGTGACCCCAAACTTTTGAACGGTAGTGTATGTATTCATGATGACCTACCAACAAAACACAATTTTGATGTTTTAAATTGCAGTTGTCTCATTATGCCATTTAATAATCAATCCTATTAATTTTTATACTTTCATAGATTTGGCTTTCATGGATGTTGAGATACTAAATATGTTTGTTTGCATTTCTTTTTATTTAATGGGGGAAAATGGATTGATTTGAAATGTATTTTCTTTTAAATTGTATATTCTTAGTACCCTTAGTGGACATGAAAGAGCGATCGTCTGGCTCTTTGTTTTATACAATTCATCAGACTCCCAGCAGCTATGGCAAGACATCGGCACCTTGCGATCACTTTACGGAGGGGACCAATGGTTGCAGGAGAAATGTATCGTTTGGACCACATGCTGCAAATAATGCCAACAAATCTCTTGTCTCAATCTCAGTCGATGCTGTTAAAGGCAAATAATAGCTACAGAAATTAAAATTATTATATATATTTAGTGTTGGCCAAACGTATTGACACCCCTGCAATTCTGTCAGATAATACTCAGTTTCTTCCTGAAAATGATTGCAATCACAAATTCTTTGATATTATTATCTTCATTTAATTTGTCTTCAATGAAAAAACACAAAAAGAATTGTCCTAAAGCCAAATTGGATATAATTCCACATCAAACATAAAAAAGGGGGTGGACAAAAGTATTGGCACTGTTAGAAAAATCATGTGATGCTTCTCTAATTTGTGTAATTAACGGCACCTGTAACTTACCTGTGGCACCTAACAGGTGTTGGCAATAACTAAATCACAGAGAATGAAGCAAAAAGCTAAACATTGATCATTTCGCACAAAACTCCAAAAATGGGCCAGACAAAAGTATTGGCACCCTCAGCCTAATGCTTGGTTGCACAACCTTTAGCCAAAATAACTGCGATCAACCGCTTCCGGTAACCATCAATGAGTTTCTTACAATGCTCTGCTGGAATTTTACACCATTCTTCTTTGGAAAACTGCTCCAGGTCCCTGATATTTGAAGGATTCCTTCTCCAAACTGCCATTTTTATATCTCTCCACAGGTGTTCTATGGGATTCAGGTCTGGACTCACTGCTGGCTCCAGTGCTTTCTCTCAAACCATTTTCTAGCGGTTTTTGAAGTGTGCTTTGGGTCATTGTCCTGCTGGAAGACCCATGACCTCTGAGGGAGACCCAGCTTTCTCACACTGGGCCCTACATTATGCTGGAAAATTTGTTGGTAGTCTTCAGACTTCATAATGCCATGCACACGGTCAAGCAGTCCAGTGCCAGAGGCAGCAAAGCAACTCCAAAACATCAGGGAACCTCTGCCATGTTTGACTGTAGGGACCGTGTTCTTTTCTTTAAATGCCTCTTTTTTTCTCCTGTAAACTCTATGTTGATGCCTTTGCCCAAAAAGCTCTACTTTTGTCTCATCTGACCAGAGAACATTCTTCCAAAACGTTTTAGGCTTTCTCAGTCAAGTTTTGGCAAACTGCAGCCTGGCTTTTTTATGTCTCGGGGTAAGAAGTGGGGTCTTCCTGGGTATCCAACCATACAGTCCCTTTTCATTCAGACGCCGACGGATAGTACAGGTTGACCCTGTTGTACCCTCGGACTGCAGGGCAGCTTGAACTTGTTTGGATGTTAGTCGAGGTTCTTTATCCACCATCCGCACAATCTTGTGTTGAAATCGCTCGTCAATTTTTCTTTTCCGTCCACATCTAGGGAGGTTAGCCACAGTGCCATGGGCTTTAAACTTTTTGATTTCACTGCGCACGGTAGACACAGGAACATTCACGTCTTTGGAGATGGACTTGTAGCCTTGAGAATGCTCATGTTTCCTCACAATTTGGTTTCTCAAGTCCTCAGACAGTTCTTTTGAAACAGAAAAAAACAGCACTGTTGCGCCACACCACTAAATTTCACCACAATGTGGTTCTATTAAATGAACACTAACCTTTCCAGGTTGTGCACGAATCTGCACAACCAGATTAAGCATATAGAGAGATGGGGTCCATAAAGTTGATGATCATCAGACCTTTGTGTGAAGAGAAGATATTTTACGCTCCTTGAGTTAATGGAAATCACTTCCTTGTCTCCTCAGAGCCGGCTGATCATGTGATGAACACAGGTGGAGTTTGGATGATGAACTGCCAGGTCCTGTGGACTTCCCAAGCTGCTCGCTACACCGCGCTCCCCGAAGGGAGAATAGGTATGAATGATAGAAGGAGCGGTGTTAGAACGCGGCGCTAGGTAACACAAGATCAAGCCTTAATAGAATTACCTTAAGTTTATTACACAAAGCTGCAGGGTGCGACCACAATGTGTTTCGACACACAAATCGGCGTCCTTCTCAAGTGGACACCTAGCGCCGCATTCTAACACCGCTCCTTCTATCATTCAGACAGTTCTTAGGTCTTCTTTCTTTTCTCCATGCTCAATGTGGTACACACAAGGACACAGGACAGAGGTTGAGTTAACTTTAATCCATGTCAACTGGCTGCAGGTGTGATTTAGTTATTGCCAACACCTGTTAGGTGCCACAGGTAAGTTACAGGTGCTGTTAATTACACAAATTAGAGAAGCATCACATGATTTTTCTAACAGTGCCAATACTCTTGTCCACACCCTTTTTTAATGTTTGGTGTGGAAGTATGTCCAATTTGGCTTTAGGACAATTCTTTTTGTGTTTTTTCATTGAAGAGAAATTAAATGAAGATAATAATATCAAAGAATTTGTGATTGCAATCATTTTCAGGAAGAAACTGAGTATTATCTGACAGAATTGAAGGGGTGTCAATACTTTTGGCCACAACTGTATATAAAAAGTATTATTATGAAAACACAGCAATTTCTTGCGGGGACAGATGCTGGCTCAGGCACTGAGCCTACTTGAAAGATGGTTACCAAACATATAACATATGTCAGGAAGGGGTTAATATCCTCACTAATATGCATATAGGGAGGCTATTCAAATAGATATTCATATACTGGATGCCTGGGCTGAGGAAGCTCTCCTTGACATCCATATTGGGGTCTTAAAGAGGTTGAAGCATGATTAACAGGTGTCAAGTTGGGCGATTATAGCAGCGAGATCTTGAGAGCAGTTCCTTAGATATGACATATTAGAATCTATCTTAATCTTCTCTATCTAAATTTAGTTTTATAAAGGAACAATGTAAGCATTCCTTTGAATCACTCCCTGTAGGTGGCTCCCCTGAAAATGATGGTATATACTAGCAATATACATGCACATTCTTGGATGTTCAAATACCTTTAGGAAAGTGAAATTTAAAACCTGAGACATAAAAACTTACCTTTTTTAACTTGGGTAACTCTGGAAGGTTTGAAACCGATATCAATGCGACATTTATTAGACTGAGGAACTCTAGATTAACAAACTCTGCTGTGAGGCCCTCAATTTTGCCCTCACGAGCTCTGCAGTTGTCAAGTACCAGTTCTCGAACCTGTAAAGTAGTAAAGCACACCATTACAATGGAATACAGTGCAAACGAGGTGGTAATTACTTAGTAATGTAAAGACGAGGTTCACTTTCTTGTGATCCTTTTACCCTGTTCCTTCTGAGCACTGCTAGTCTATATTGTGGATACATTTTTATTTTTTCCTGTAATGTGTACATTTTATCTTGATAATATTGGTATACCATTATCTATCCCCTATACAGCTAGAGCAGGGTCTCATTGATATAGGATTCACAAAAAAAAAAAAAAAAAACGGATATTTGTCAGTGGTGCTACCCTCTATAATCCAAATCATGCAGCATCATATACACTGCCTTGTGAAAGTACTCTGCCCACTTGAACTTTTCAACCTTTTGCCACATTTCAGGTTTCAAACATCTATTATATAATCACGAATGCAGCGAGTGCCCCTTTTGAGACCGCACTCGTTGCGAGTCAGCGTGGTCATGTGGATACGAACGAAGCATTGGCCGCGCAGCGGCCATTGCGAGTCGCTCTAAGGCGACTCGCTATGCCCGCGCAGCGGGCATGGCGAGTCGCCTTAGCAGCGCGAAGCATTGGCTGCGAAGCGCCATTGCGAGTCAGAGACTCGCTCTGCTAGAATCCCGATGCATTGTGCATCGGGCACCCATCTAGTACAGATATAAATTCAAATTTTTTTGTGAAGAATCAGCAACAAGTGGGACAAAATCGTGAAGTGGAATGAAATGTATTGGTTATTTTAAACTTTTTTAACAAATATAAACACTGAAAAGTGGGGCTTGCAATATTAATCGGCCCCTTTAGTTTCAGTGCAGCAAACTCACTCCAGAAGTTCAGTGAGGATCTCTGAATGATCCAATGTTGTCCTAAATGACTGGTAATGATAAATAGAATCCACCTGTGTGTAATAAAGTCTCCATATAAATGCACCTGCTCTGTGATAGTCTCAGGGTTCTGTTTCAAGTGCAGAGAGCATCATGAAGACCAAGGAACACACCAGGCAGGTCCGAGATACTGTTGTGGTGAAGTTTAAAGCCGAATTTGGATACAAAAAGATTTCCCAAGTTTTAAACATCTCAAGGAGCACTGTGCAAGCGATCATATTGAAATGGAAGGAGTATCAGACCACTGCAAATCTACCAAGACCCGGACGTCCCTCTAAACTTTCATCTCGAACAAGGAGAAGACTGATCAGAGATGCAGCCAAAAGGCCCATGATCACTCTGGATGAACTGCAGAGATCTACAGCTGAGGTGGGAAAGTCTGTCCATAGGACAACAATCAGTCGTACACTACACAAATATGGCCTTTATGGAAGAGTGGCAAGAAGAAAGACATTTCTCAAAGATATCCATAAAAAGTCTCGTTTAAAGTTTGCTACAAGTCATCTGGGAGACACAGCAAACATGTGGAATAAGGTGCTCTGGTCAGATGAAACCAAAATCAAACGTTTTGGCCACAATGCAAAACGACATGTTTGGCATAAAAGCAACACAGCTCATCACCCTCAAAACACCATCCCCACTGTCAAACATGGTGGAGGCAGCATCATGGTTTGGGCCTGCTTTTCTTCTGCAGGGACAGGGAAGATGGTTAAAATTGATGGGTAGATGGATAGAGCCAAATACAGGACCATTCTGGAAGAAAACCTGTTGGAGTCTGCAGAGGACCTGAGACTGGGACGGAGATTTATCTTCCAACAAGACAATGATCCCAAACACAAAGCAAAATGTACAATGGAATGGTTAAAAAATAAACGTATCCAGGTGTTAGAATGGCCAAGTCAAAGTCCTGAATCCAAATCGAGAATCTGTGGAAAGAGCTGAAAACTGCTGTACACAAACGCTCTCCATCCAACCTCACTGAGCTCGAGCTGTTTTGCAAGGAAGAATGGGCAAGAATTTCAGTCTGTCGATGTGCAAAACTGATAGACATACCCCAAGCGACTTGCAGCTGTAATCGCAGCAAAAGGTGGCGCTACAAAGTATTAACTCAAGAGGGCTGAATAATATTGCACGCCCCACTTTTCAGTTTTTTATTTGTTAAAAAACTTTAAAATATCCAATAAATTTCGTTCCACTTCACGATTGTGTCCCACTTGTTGATTCTTCACAAAAAATTTAGAATTTATATCTTTATGTTTGAAGCCTGAAATGTGGCAAAAGGTTGAAAAGGTCAAGGGGCCAAATACTTTCACAGTTTTGTGGCGTTGGTGGAGGTTCTGCAGCAGCTGCCTTATGCTTTTAAACTGGTTGTGAGTCTCACAACCATAAAAGGTGAGTGGATACACTTATAATCCACATAAGAACTATAGTGTCTGTTTGATAGGGCACAATCTGCGCCTCTTGTATCTCCCTTCTTTTCTAGTAAATACTTTCACAGGGCACTGTATCTATTGAAACAAGTGCCAATTGACTGGTTTATAGTTGGTGCTCATTAGAAGCAGAAATGACATGTCATATAATTTTCATAGGAATCTGCTTATTCTCATCCTAGATTCATCATTCTCAGCTCATGGGGGAAATTGACAAATTTTCCCATTACTGAAAAAGGCGATGACGGTTGGAGCTTTAGAATTGTATGAAGGGAGGAACTAGAGGCAGAAACAAACAAGCTGCAAGTTCTGTTGAAACAGCAGTTTGAGGCCCCTTTCACATCTGCGGAAGGTGTAATTTGAGGCAGATCCGGCAGATGTCTTGGGGCACCAATCCGGCAAGCCCCATTCATTCTCTATGGGGCTTGCGGTCACATGCGGCAAATGCAGTATTGCCAAATCTGGCAGATCCGGCACTTGCCCCCGCTGAAAAAAAAACGCTACTAGCAGCGGGTTTTTTGTGGTGATGCAAGTGCCGGATTTGGCAATACTGCACTTGCCGCAAGCCCTATAGAGAATGAATGGGGCTTGCCGGATTGGTGCCCCAAGACATCTGTGGATCTGCCTCAAATTACACCTACCGCAGATGTGAAATAAGCCTTAGTTCTCCATAAATCTTGATGAGCACCAACTGACATTTTATCTCTTAGTAAAGACACATTGAACCCCATGAATTAAGAGGAAAGGATCAGTCCAGGCTGTGAAAGAAACAGATTGATCTAAAAAGATATATTAAAATCTCTCTTATTTTCACATGTACTGTGGATTTATGAAAAAAAAGTAAACGATTGCTCCTTAAATGACAGTATTATAAAATCAGTGTAGAAATCATTGTCAGCTACCATAACAGTTCTCCCATCAACAGTGTGACAATTATAACTATGCAAATTCTAAAGGTGATGAAGATCACACATTTGGATTAAAATGGATTTGATAAGTCTGTAGTCACATGGAGTGCAGAATTATTGTTTTAGACCGGACAACCCCTTTAAAGCACCAGTCTAGCGGTAATACAAACAAAAAAAACACTGAAGAGGTACTTTATGCAACCACTGATCAGAATAACTAACTGGGGGAAGAAAACAGATTTTAAGCTCCACTCCAGCGATGAAAAAAAAAAAAGCTAAAGTAGTGCTTTAATTAGGAAGTAAAAGAAAAACATTTTACGCCACAAACGTTTTGCTTGTGCATCAGGTGATAGACAACTTGGTTACATAGGGCAATAATTGGTTCCTGATTATCAGCCATTGAAAATGCTCTTAAAAAAAGAAACTGCATTTCAAAGGTTTTTAATATGCTTGTGGCTTTTTTTTCTGAGCATATCAGTGGAGGGACTGGGATCATAAGATTTCCCATCGTTCGCTCAAAAGACCTCTGAAAAATGTTCAGCTCTAGAGACAGGGGCACACAGATCACATAGTACAGATGCTGTCTGATGTTTTATTGGGTTCTTGTCATTTGAGAAAGGACGTCAGGACCAAGACCTGCACCAATCTTCTCAGAATTAGGCCCCTTTCACATCAGCGTTTTTTTTCAAATCGCGGCAGATGCGGTGAAAAAAGCGCATCTGCCGCGATTAACGCATAACCGCGACACTTGCGGCACACTTGCGGCAAGCCCCATGCAATGTCTATGGGGCTTGCGGTAAGGGTGCGGCTTCGGCACTTGCGGCAGGTGCGGACGCGAAACAAAACGCTGCTGACTGCGGTTTTTTTCGCGGCCGCATCTGCCGCAAGTGCCGAAACCGCACTTGCCGCACCCTTACCGCAAGCCCCAAGACATTGCATGGGGCTTGCCGCAAGTGTCGCGGTTATGCGTTAATTGCGGCAGATGCGTTTTTTTCACCGCATCTGCCGCGATTTGAAAAAAACCCGCTAGTGTGAAAGCACCCTTAGAATGGGCGAAATATATACCGTAAGCTTCCTCTGAAAAGTTTGGTGGTCTATTCCCGTACTGATAGTATTAAAGAAAACAAGGTACAGATGATAAATTGTGGGGTGCACGAGTAGGTTTCTACACCAATATATGAAGTGATTCAAGACAAGGCACTTCCTTGGATAATTATGTTAAGGTTTTTATTTTTAGCGCATATATGAACGTTTTCAGTGTTGGAGACTCCTTCGTCAAAAATGCCACGGTGTATGTTGGAGGATGAGTCATCGCGCGGAATCCACAGCTGTGTGTGCTGCCCTAGGGTGGACCCGTAGAAGCACCAGCCAGGGGCGAAGTGGCACTGTCATCCAGTGTCTCCTGCACCCCTCCCCGCCACACCACCTTGCTGTAATATGTCACCAGTAATTTAATAAAGCCCTTGAAGATTTCATTTGGTGAGTGCCTCTATTTCCTACTGTTATAAAAAACAAAACAGATTTTCATTATAAGAGCCACTGCCAGAGTCCTCTCAGGGCTAGGTCCTTCCCTGGAGGGATATCTGGCTAGTCCCGTGTTTGAGACTCTTAATCGAGGCTCCACGGACTCCATTTGCATATTTAGACTCCTCTGGCGGCAGCTTATCTATTTCATAGGACAAAAGGAACTACAGTCCAAAATCAACTTGCTGGATATTTATTTCTCTCAAATAATCACTTGCTAAAGTGCCTCCCACATACAGATCAATATCGGTTTTCCAGTAGTCTAATATGTACGATGGCCTACATGCCATCTAAAGCAAGGGTCCCCAACTTGTGGCTCGCAGGCCTGTGATGTCTAATGAGAACGACTGTCTGCCAGCTTTGTGCAGGTCTAGCAAAACATATATGAAAATCAAGTCTCCTAAATGGTGACTTTTGTTAGTACACAGAGAGCATATCTTAATAGGGGCAAGGAAGGAACCCATGGAACTTGGTATACTGCGACAGTGTAATTTCTGTGGGAAAGATTTGGCTGTCATTATACCGACAATGGCGGCTCTGGGTGTCACTGCTGTGAGGGAGGTTGGAGTTGGATGTGGCCTGTGACTCTGTCAGTAGATTGAACACAGTGGCCCAAATTTACCAATAATGTATTTGCATCAAAGTTAGCGAGGGTAGTTTGGAGCATGGTATATATGTAAGAGTGTGTAAAAATTTACTTCCTGAATAAAAAGGTGGGGGCTGTCAGCTGAGGAGGTTGTCACGGAGACAGGGAGGACTTTATGACAGTTTGGGCTGAGGTAAACGAGTCTCCTGAGGTGCTGTGAGGAGAGCGGCTGTGGAGAAGTCTGAGCCAGATAAAGCTGAGACCGGACACTGATCCACTGGACAGCAGAGCCCCTGGAGGGGACCAAAGACTTATTCCCTGCTAAGAAGCGAGTATACTACTGCCAGGAGAGGAGTGCTTTAGAGGAGACGGGTCGGCCATACTGTGAGAGGAAAAGACTGAATCTCTGCTGTGAGACTGCAGGCCTCGGTGTGGTGTCTCTAGGTGAACACACTTGGCCTCCCAAAAAGCTACAGAGACTAAGACCCCCCTTCAGACAAGAGAACACAATATCCCTATTTACTACAGTTGTGTTTTATTTATTTTTCATTTTTGGCGCTGAAGACCATTGGAAGTGACTGCGTTAACAGTACTTCCCCAGGCCTGTACAGACTGTAACTGGACTAAACTTTACTATTAGATAAGGTACCCGGGTATCCAACAGATCAGATATATAAATATATATGTACATATATGTACACTGGGTTTATATGTATTGTATGTATAGAGTTGATAAGATTGTAAATGGGTGTGTTATTTCAGTGATCCTCACTAAACTGCATCCATCTGATTTACACCTGTCCTGCTGCTGTGTGTAGTAAATCGCTTATTTTTCTGTATAGATTTTAGGTAAATTTATTTTTGGCATCGTCTCCTCACACTGAGGAGGAACATTAAGGTAACACACTGACCCCTAGCTTGATGCTGGGTGTATGTAAATAATTTATCTATTTCTGGGGAAATAACAATATCTTACTCTAAACTTTCCATCTGTTTCCCCAAGTAAAAGCAAGTATTTTATGTTGCTTCTGCCTCCGTCTCTGTTTCTGTGACTCACTGGATCTAGTACGGACCTCTGGTCATTACATATATTAGAAGATGCTCACTTGTACATAAATGTAGAGCATTTGGTAATCTCACTTCCTTAAGATGTTTGCTACAGGCTGCCATAAACTTATGTAACAGTTTGCTTATTTTAGTCATTTCGTATAGAGAAAGAGAGTTCATTCACATGTAGGACTGAAGGAACGAGCAATTATCTCTGGAAACCTACAATGTTTCTTGATTTAAAGCAAAAAAAAAAAAAAAAAAAAACAGTAGACACTACCACTGCCTGATATCAAATAACAAAGGGGGTCCGATGTGAAATCAAAGATGTATGAAAAACAGCAAAACCGTTTGCAGCAGCAGTCATCCAAATCTCTTGTCAATACTTGGTCACAATAGGAAGATATTAACATTAAAGAAGTTTTGGTATTTTCAAAATATCCTTTTTAATCATTTTGCTTTTATTTTTCAATGAAAAATTGGCTATATTGGGGCCATATGACTTTTAATCCATGAAATGTCTGACAAAACAAGGTGTAAATTGAAAAACAAAAAATGCTAATATTAAATTTTGAGCATACCTGGAAATACTATTCACCCATTTGTACCAAATTACTGAATAATAATAATAATAATAATAAACAAATAAGATACAATTTTAAATATGTGCACATTATTTTCAGACACTAGGGGGCATTATAAAACCCTTGTTAGATGACACTCCACACACTCCACTATGTGAAGTATGTGAAATGTCATCCCTGTACATATTATCAAGGTGAATTTGGTGAATCATAAAGGAAACAAGTGTTACAAAGTCATAACAAGCAAAGCATTGGTAACTTCCAATAGTAACAGGAATTAAAATGTGTGCCAATTGACTCACGTGTCCCATTCCATCGACCAGGACAGTGGTTTTTGGCAGCTGCACGAAATGGAAGCACAGTTACTTACCTGCCGGTAAACACAGCGATTCTTTTGGGTAGGAGGCGTCTACGGCTCAGGAGCTCAGGGGAAGCAGGTAGGAGTGATAACCTTAATACACAAGTCATTTGCACATAAAGTTTTGTCTTGTCGCCACGATGATCAAGGGCGACATGTACATTTGATTTTGAAGACGCCGGGGGGGACCCTTAGTATACACAATGTGTACACACCTAACTCAGCACAGGATAGTTTTTTCCGGGACTTACATCAATCCATCACGTTAGACAAGGAACACAACTTAGTAATAGGGGGTAACATGAACAGGGTAATGTCGGAGTTGGAGGACAGGTCTGGAAGAGGAGGGGGAGTACAGTTAGTAGACTCAAGTGCAGGGGGGATACGACGCAACAGGGAATTGCATCAGACCTTGTGATGAGGGACGTGTGGAGGTTGCAACATCCGGAGGAGAGACAATTCACACACTTCTCGCACCCACACGAGACCTGGTCACACATTGCCCTTTTTCTAGTATGGGAGGACAAACTTCAGAATTTAGAGGAGACTACAACAGAAGACATGTTCATTTCTGATCACAGCCCGATCCTTTAACCCTACGAGACACCTTCCCACGGAGCACAGACATCCTTTGGAGATTCCACGACTTCCCACAACGGGGCCAGGACTTTGCTGAACTACTAAGGGAATGGTGGACAGTTTTTTATAAGACCAATAGTGAGGTGGAGGACAACCCTACACTGTTCTGGCAGACGGCCAAGGCGGTCCTTAGGGGTAAGATCACTGCCCATACCAGCAAGAAGAAGAAAACCACAAATGCCTACTATATACGGACAAGTCAAACAGGCGGACGTACACGGACTATCTGACTCAGCCCTCCCCACAAATGAAACAACTGTGGCTAGAGGCCAAAACCAAATTGGACACCTTGGCCAAAAAGAGGGAGCTCTTTGGGAAATGCCTACAAGACACCTAATTATACAAATATGGAGATAAGGCGGGTCGCCAATTAGCTAACTTAGCGAGGGGTAAACGAGGCACGACACCCATAACCACACTCAAAAGACCAGACAATACGGCGATGACCAACCCTGGAGATCTAAATTACATTCTGGGAAAATATTATGCTACTTTGTACAGAGCCAGACCATCAGATAAACAGGTGGGTGAGAGATGGCTACAGACAGTGACACTCCCGATGGTCACGGAGGAAGGCCTGTGTGATCTATATGGTGAAATAACAAAGGAGGAGATAGCGAGGGCAATTGCCGACCTGGATATACATAAAGCACTGGACCCAGATGGCTACGGGGCGGGTTTTTATAAGATCCTGAAAGATTAGATACTACCCCACCTATAGGGACTATATAACGGATTCCTATCAGAACGAGGAATTCCAGACCACATGAACACCGTTTACATAAAGCTTCTCTCTAAGGGGGCCGTCACACGGAACGATATCTTGCCCGATATCGTTTAAGCGATCTCCTTTTTGATCGCTTAAGCGATATCGGGCAAGATATCGTTGCATGTAATCAAGCGATTTACGATGGTAAATCGCTTGATCGTGACATCGCTGATCTGAGGTTCGGTTCTCAGATCTAGCGATGAACGATGCAACGATCTGCATCATCGTGGTGTATGACACCACGATGATCCATCTCCCAGCGACCGCCGCCTATGCTGGGAGATGGTAACTATGGTACACGTCGGGTAACTAAGCGACGCGCGGCGCCTAGTTACCCGATGTGTACCATAGTAACGAGCGAGATCGCTGCTCCACATCGCTGGTGAGTCTGTCTGTGTGACATCTCACCAGCGATGTGAGCGATATTGTAAGCGATTGCGCTGCACGTGATCGCTTACAATATCGCTAAGATATCTCACCGTGTGACGGCCGCCTAAAGGAGACAAAGCATCAGACGACGCGGCGAGCTTTAGACCAATCTCATAAATAAATAGCTAATAAATCAAGATCTTAACTCATGACTAAAATTATGGCGGACCGGCTGGCTCTTCTACTTCCAGACTTGGTAAACCGGGAACAAGTGGGCTTTGTCAAGGGAGGGTAGGGGGTACAAACATACGCAGGGCTATGATGGTTTTGGAAGTGGTTAGGTTGAGGTAGGGGGCAAAACTGGGGTGTCCCAGCCATGGTAATGTTGGACACGGAGAAAGCTTTTGACAGCGTCAGCTGGCCGTGGCTGGAAACCGTGCTAGACAAGATGGGACTGTGGGGCGCGTTTAGGACATTCTTGCGCTCTCTCTACAAAAATCCGAGGGCCAGAGTGAGCACACCAGGCTTTCTGTCAGACGCGATACGGCTGGGAAGGGGTACACGCCAAGGGTGCCCCGTCGCCTTTTCTGTTTGATTTGGCGATCAAACCATTATCACAGTTCATAAATGAGGGCCAAAGCTTCCAGTGGATCTGCATAGGCAGCAAGGAAATTAAATCCAGCTTCTTTGCAGATGATATCATACTTTACATGGCGGATGTGCATAGGGACCTCCCCGGCCTCCTATCACAGTTAGAGGCCTCCGAGGAACTATCTGGATTCCGACTGAACAAATCTAAGTGTTAGATACTCCCACTAAAAGACTGAGGGTATGTGCGCACTGGCCGGGTTATGGCCGTTTTATCAGCGGAAACCGCCGGTCGGTTTTCATTAGTTTTATGTAAATTTATGTTAATCCAAACCGGCGTTTGGATTAACATTAAAACCAATGAAAACCGACGCCCGCTGTGCACACACCGGCGGTTTACACAGGCTCATCTGTTGCTAAACCGCAGGTTTCCCAGCGGTTTAGCAAAGAATGAGCATGTTCTATAAACCGCCGTTTCTTCAGCGGCTGCAAGCAGAATCATGTGCTGCTTCCAGCCGCTGTAGAACCGCCGGCGAGAACACGCTGTGCAACCGCCCGGCTCCCGCCGCATATACCTGCCAGGAAGCCGGTGTACGGCCGCAGAGCTTCCTGGCGGGTCCGCCCAGCTGCCGCCGACAAACCCGCCGGTAAGTGTGCACTTACCCTTAGAAGGAGGGTGGAGAGAGACGGGGGGGGGGGCTCAAGCAAGTTTTTGTGACATCCCTATAGCAAATAGGGCCATTAAATATCTGGGAGTATATCTAGGGAGAGATACGAGAGACATATACAGACTAAATTATGCCCCGTTAATCAACAAAATTATGACAGAACTGGAGAGGTGGAGAGATTTGCCACTATCCTTGTTGGGGAGGTGTCACCTTATCAAGATGTGTAGTTTCTCTAGGCTCCTCAATCCACTTCAGACCATCCCCCCCTTTTACTTCGCCATGCCAACGTAGATAGGATAAATAGAGCTTTTACAACCTTCCTTTGCAGGGGTAAAAAAATAAGAATCAGGAGACGCACACTGATGCTTACACTAGACAAAGGTGGACTAGGGTTACCTAATATACGAGGTTATAACATAGCATGTCTGACGAGACATATCCTAGACTGGCTGAAACACACTAGCAAACACTCAGACTATACACTCGAGTCCTGGTGGTGCACCCCCCCTCCCCGTGGGACCCTGTAGCCATTTTGCACTCAACGGGGGAACAGTGGTCCCTCGAGTGAAAAATCTGATCAATTTCAAAGACACCAAGGGGCCTTGGAAGGCACTGCCAATCAAGCTCGGGTCATCTTGGAAATATATTGCATTGATACCAAACAACCATAGTTTTACCTCTATGAAGGTATGAAGAGAAGCATCATATTCCCCTGCACAGAGATCCGGGCTGCGGAGTGCAGACCTCAGCTCCCCTGCACAGAGCCCACAGGGTGAGTGCACACACATGCAGCGGTCTTCACTGCACTGACACAGTGTGCTGAGTCGCCTTCACAGCAGCGGATTTGGCACAGTGTGTCAGTGCAGTGTGTCAGTGCAGTGTGGACCGCTGTGTACAATGGGGGAGGGTGGTGACATTAGGGGCTAGGGAGGGCCTGTAGGATCCTGGAGATGGCTGGCTATACTGTAGAGTGGGGGAGAGGGCATGTTTGTAGGAGACTGGGAGGAAATGACAAGTTTCCCATTTCCATGCAGTTCCAATACAATCACGCCCCCTGGACGTTCCCTGGCTGCCACAAATAAGTGATATCTAGGTAATCCTGCAAAATGTTGACAGCATGTATATTACAAACTGTCAACATTTTGCAGCCTAGATACACATATGAAGTATAGCAAAAGCTTGGACAACCCCTTTAAAGAGCAATTTTGTTTGGGATCCAGGCCAGAACATCTTTCTGAACAACAGTGCCTAAACAATAAAGTGTGGATCTAGTATAAAATGGTTAAATGCCAAGAAAGCCACTTAAATTTCTCAATACTAAGGCTACTTTCACATTAACGCTGCGGAGGGGAGCCGCAATGTGAGCGCAGCATCACCAGTCCCTATCTTTATAATGGGAGCGCACGGTGCTGCGCTTGACTGCGCATGACAGTGCGCACCCATTCACTCCCATATGTGATCTGTGCGCAGCGGATGCCTGCGCACGAATCACCCAATCTTGTCCGCACCAGAAATGCAACATGTCGCATTTCTGGTGCGGACGAGACTGGGTGATTTGTGCGCAGGCATCCGCTGCCCACAGATCACATATGGGAGTGAATGGGTGCGCACGGTCATGCGCAGTCAAGCGTAGCACCGTACGCTCCCATTATAAAGATAGGGGCTGCCAGTGCTGCGCTCACATTGCGGCTCCCCTCCGCAGAACGCTGCAGAGGGGAACGCTAATGTGAAAGCACCCAAACTTATCCTTTTTGATAGAAAAAAAAAAAAGAAAAAAGGTGAGCTGAGCAAATTTTCTCATGTCAAAAGTTTACAGTCAAAGGTTGGGCAATTTCCACTTCATCTGGAGTAAAATCAACACTCTGCATTTTGGAGTTTGCCTCACCTTGCCAGAGGAGAAACAAGTGTTTGTGACTAGTACAGAACCTCAATCTATATCAGGTTGCAGTTCAGGAAATGCAGGGCAAATGGTTCATGAAAGTACAAATGCCTCCCTAAAATGACTGGAAACCATGGACTAACTACAAACAAGCAGTCACATAGGACTAGGAAATGGTCATTTTTGTATGTAAACATTTTCAACACAGGTAGAAAAAAAAAAAAAAAAAAAAAAAAAAAAAAAAAAAAAAAAAAAATCACATTTTTCATTTAATGGCATGCGAGAAAAAAGATATACTTGGGTTGGGGGTGTTCAGAGAACTAGGGAAATAAGTACCTTCCTTATTGATACAGCAACTGCTATTGACATCAGCATTAGGCTTGGGACACATAAGGCATCCAATGTGAGCGCTAGTGACCTTTGTCTCAGACTCTGCTGCGAGCGCGAGCCGAGTGTCATGCAACTGCGGTGTTATCCTGTGATCGAATTGTGGTTGAAGAGGAGAGGGAGAGATTAATCTCCCACATCTCGATTGTTGGCCTTGGTGTATTTCGCACTGCCATAGCATGTCTGCCGAGTGCAGTCCAATATTTCACTTGTACCCATAGACTTACATAAGTGCAAATGAGCCGAGACTCGCAGACAATTGCAGAATGCTGCACATTTTTCCTAAGCCCGTACAGGGCTGAGTAAAAACCTGCAGATCTGAGCTGCCTAATTGTCTAACATTGGCCCGAGTGCAATGTGAGATTTCCTCGAATTGCACTCATGCCAGTCACATGCTAGTGTTACTCCAGCCTTACAACAGTTTAATGAAGATACCCCAAGCCAATACAGTGTCACAAATTTAAGGTAATTGAAGTTAAAAAATGATTTCTGGTATGGGAAGGAAAAGGCCGTCTCATTTAGAAACCCATTGATTGACAAACTCACTTTAGAGAATGCAGTGTTAAATGGGTCATCCCAAGTAGAGCAAGCATCATTCAATCTAACAGGGATTGAATAGAGGAAAAGGGTGAATGCACAAGCCATGATGCAATACAACTCACATTCCTCTTACCGTTAGAGCTTGCTCTCACAACCTTATTTTCGAACTACATGCGATCTGACAAAACATTGTATTGCATTTGACCAGTGTTCTTCTACAGGGTCTTTGGACCAGGTCTACCCAAGGAGAAAAAAAATTGCAGCATGTATGACTTGTATCCATAAATTGGAAGACTTGGCCATGCAAGAAAATGGGTGTGGTCCAATTTTCACACACTGGCAGAATAGAGAAATATTTTTTCCCCGTCTTAGGCGGCCGTCACACGCAACGATTTCTTGCCCGATATCGTTTAAGCGATCTCCTTTTTGATCGCTTAAGCGATATCGGGCAAGAAATCGTTGCATGTAATCAAGCGATTTCGATGTGAAATCGCTTGATCGTGACATCGCTGATCTGAGCTCCGGAGCTCAGATCTAGCGATGAACGATGCCACGATCTGCTTCATCGTGGTGTATAATACCACGATGAACGATCTCCCAGCGCAGAGCCTATGCTGGGAGATGGTAACTATGGTACACGTCGGGTAACTAAGCGACGCGCGGCGCCTAGTTACCCGATGTGTACCATAGTTACCAGCGAGATCGCGGATCCACATCGCTGGTGAGTCTGCCTGTGTGACAGCTCACCAGCGATGTGAGCGATATTGTAAGCGATCACGCGTGCATGTGATCGCTTACAATATCGCTAGAGATATCTCAGCGTGTGACGGCCGCCTTATCCTACATCTGACCAAATCTTATCTCTGACCAGAGAGTCTGATCAGAGGATGATTAGCACAAATGGACAGATTTCTAGGATGATGAGAGAAAATACGGCTGTGTGACCCTAGCCTAGGGTGGCATTCAGACAACTAGTGATGGCTCATTTGTAAACTATTTAAGACAAAAAGCTGGTTCCCTGCTGTGAACGATGGGAGCTGACACCATAGTGAGGCACAGTAAATTCTCTTAATGGCTCTCATTGGGTGTAAAATTACACTGATCAACAGATGAAACCCCATCCATCGGAACCAAACCCTCAACAGCTATGGGATGGGATTTCAGCCGCATTAATGTCATCTGGGGTGACCACATTTAATAGGAATCCATTTAGCAGCCAAAAGAAGTGGCTCTTTTTGGAGAACAAAGCCAAGGGAGCCAGGTCACTAAAAAGAGCCAGAATGCCCATCACTACAAGAGACTCTATACGTTGGTCTGAGATCAGACCGCAATGCTCTGACTGGCAGTGACTCAAGAGTGGCAGCTTCATATTCTTCTATGTAGCGGTCGTGCTAGGGTTGGAAGTTAAATGGAAAGTCTTAGCATTGCAGTCCAATCTTGGACTCATTTACATGTCTGAATGCAGCACAATGATGCCTCATTTTTTCCCAGCAGGCAGTAAGTTAACGGCTTCCTGTATTTGTGGCGCCCAGGGTTCCGGTAATCACATTACAAGCTTGGAGGCAAGGCATCCACCAGGTGAAGCACACATATAACAAATCCCAACCTGGGCCTGTGGGGGGAGCTCTAACAGCTGAGTTCAGGTCAGTTGCTGACGTCAGTAGAGGTCCCCTAGATATGCAGGTGCAGGGGGCGGAGCTAGTCAGTTCCTGTCAGGAGAGCGGAGGTGACAGTTGAGCAGAGGAGGAGAGGAAAGTGATCTTGGGGGACATGAGCTGTGTTCCACGTTAGGCCAGTCCAAGGAAACTGACAGTGTGTGGAGCCCATAGTGAGGGCCTGAGGAGGAGAGAAGGAAGATCTGGGAGTGGGAGTAGTGCCAGCAAGCCCAGAATTAAGTATAGTACGGTCACCGGAGACTGAGATCGTAAGGGATTATACACCCAGCCTGCCAAATTCGGAGAACGGATAGTTATACACCGCCCGTTCACTGTAGAGTTAAAGAGACACAGTCGCACTACAGAGCCCAGGAGAGCGAAGTAGAAATACAGACAAGAGAAGGGTTCACGCTGCTTGTCCTACAGCTAGTACAGAACAGAGAGGGTCACAGCATTGCTTTATGCAGCCAGGGCCCAATGGACACAATCTAAAAGGAAAGCCTCAGGACTTGCCTGCCGTGGAAAGCCTAAAATTACCTACAAGCTCCGGACCCCGTGAACGTTAGAAAACAGTACCCGGTACTACCTGAGTTCCACCATTAAAGGTAAAGAAAAGACTGTTAGTCTTGTGTCTCCACATCATTGTTTGAGCGAATCCTGCATCCCCATCAACACCAATAATTATTATCACCAGCTCAGGGATCATCCTAGCCCTACCTGTAGAGGGTTTATCATCCTGCTGCATCCCAACATCATCCCCTGAAGCTGAGATAAAGCAGCGGTGGTCATATCCGGCCGCATCCCACAGGTGGCGTCACAGACAAACTCTTATTTGTATTTTTATTTGTTCCCTTTTTAATTGCGGTCCCTCCAGGGCCACGGAACCGGTCCACGGCCACCACCGTGACATTCCCCTATAAGAAGAGAATAAGGACCGGTCCTGAGTAACCCATAGCCCTGAGGGCGATACATATTGGTGACCATGTTGCTTATACAGTCTATTATTGCTGTGGTCACCAATAGGTAAGCCCCCGTCACACATAACAAGATTGTTAGCGAGATCGTTGTAACATCACAGGTTTTGTGACGCAAGAGTGATCTCGCTAACGATCTCGTTATGTGTGACACTTAGCAGCGATCAGGCCGCTGCTGTGAGATCGCTGATCGTTACAAAGTGGTCTGGGTCATTTTTAGGTAGTTGGTCTCCCGCTGGTCAGCACGCATCGCTGCGTGTGACAGCGAAAGACCAACGATCAGCAATCTCACAGGCTGGAAACCATGGTAAACACCGGGTATCTAGGCAGTTACCAGTGTCCTCCCGCTTCCAGCGATGTGGAGGTGTCTCTCTGGTCCCTGGTTGCTGGAGAGATCTGCCTGTTTGACAGCTCCTCAGCGACCAGGTAACGACGTACCAACGATCCCTACAGGATCGTTATCTGGATCGCTGGTGCGTCGTTGTGTGTGACGGGAGCTTTACTTTGTGAAGCACAGTGGACCAAACATGATAAAGCCTACGGCTCCCATCGCCTGTCAGATCGACGTCCCAGTTACATGGGGCGATGTCTACACATCGCCCCAGAGTGCTCGCCTGGTTTCAGAGCACTGACGTGAAACTAGACGACCACTCAGAGGCGATATGTAGCGCCGATATCGCCCCTTTACATTAGTCAACGCAGGGGCGATATCAGTGCCGATAGGCCACGCCCCTACGTCACCTAAGAAATCGGCGTCGCCGTCGCCAGGTATGACGGTACCCTAAGGGTACCGTTACATGTCGCAACATTGCATGCAATTTCACTTGTAACTTACTGATTTCACTGCAACCAGTAAGTTGCAAGTGAAATTGCATGCAATGTTGCGACGTGTAAAAGGTACCCTAAGAAACACACCAAACAAAAAGCCAAAAGGTCACAGAAAGACATAATACAGATCCTGGACAAAGTGCTTCGGTGTCCGCGCTGCTGCTCAAAGCCAAGAAACACAGACACGGAATGTCTGTACAGCTACAGCCTTATTCTCTACGCGTTTCGAGCTCCTCCCGAGCTCCTTCCTCAGGAACATCTGTTCCTGAGAAGGAGTCGGAGGAGGCTCCGAAACGCGTAGGAGAAAATAAAGGCTGTAGCTGTACCAACATTCCCGTGTCTGTGTTTCTTTGGCTTTGGAGCAGCGCGCGGACACGAAGCACTTTGTCCAGGATTCTGTATTACGACACGTCACCGTTGAGAGTGCGGTCCTGCAGCAGCTGCTTTACGCTATTCTACAGTTGTGGTTTCACAATGATTAAGGTAGCAATTCCACATCGACAAGTGAGAGTTTTTAATTTAGATAAACCATATGCGCATTCTTTCTTTCACAAAAGACATAAAGCATTCATGTGATTTACTACAATTAATCTTTTTGAGTAATGGATCAGGTCATCCTTTTTAGCTTCGTTACATATAAGCATAGTGCAAGAAACATACTATACAATTGTGTTCAAAACAATAGCAATAGTACAACAAATAAAAATGAACATTGGACTATTCAAAAAAAAAAAAAAAGCAGAGTCTGCATTTGTCTTTACATACCGTATATACTTGAGTATAAGCCGAGTTTTTCAGCACAATTTTTGTGTAATGAATATGCACGGCATCCCCCCGTCCATCAGCGGCGAGGGGAGCGGTGCATATTGCACTACACTGACCCCCCTGCAGAGATCTACAGCCCCCCCCTCCTTAGTATTTGTCCCCCAGGCTGTGGCACTCATTAAAATAACAAACTTTTCATACATCACCTTTCCGGCGATCCTGGCTGGCAGCGCCGCTCCTCCTGTCCCTGCTTCTTCCTGCTTGTGCCGGTGTCATGTGACCGGGCGCAGCCGATGACGTCATCTGCTGCGTCGGCCACAGGAATAGAAGCCGGCACAAGCAGGAAGAAGCAGGGACCGGAGGAGCGGCGCTGCCAGCCAGGGGTCGCCGGAAAGGTGATGTATGAAAAGTTTGTTATTTTAATGTGTGACGCAGCCTGGGGGACATATACCACTGCTGGGGCCCTGTATATACCACCACTGCTGGGGCCCTGTATATACCACCACTGATGGGGCCCTGTATACACCACTGCTGGGGCCCTGTATACTACCACTGGGGAGGCTGCTGTATACTACCACTGGGAGGCCTGTATACCACACTGCTGGGTGCTGTATACCTGTGCTGGGGTCCACCCTCGGCTTATACACGAGTCAATAGGTTTTCCCAGGTTTTGGGGGCAAAAGTAGGCGGTCGGCTTATACACGGGTCGGCTTATACACGAGTATATACGGTACTCAAAATATGTACTTTTTTTTTTAGGATTTAGTGTTCCTGTGAATCACTATTTAATTGTATAACCAGTTTTTTTTAGAACTGCTTCTCATCTATTTTGCATAGTGTTGCATAGAGAGTCAACAAACTTCTGGTACCTGTCACTCCAGCCCAGGATGTTTTGACTATGGCTACATCCTACAATTTATTTGCATTTGTTGACTTGGCCTCAGAAATGGCACTTTTGATGCCACCTCACAAGTGCTCTATCGGATTAGGGTGCGGGTATTGTGCTGGCCACTCCATAACCTCAATTTTGTTGGACTGGAACCAAGATTTTGCTCCTATACTGGTGTGTTTATGATCATTGTCTTGTTGAAACTCCCATTTCAAGGGCATTTCCTCTTTAACAGAAGGCAACATGACCTGTTTTTGACATATGGAAACTGGTCCATGATCCCTGGTATGCGGTAAATAGGCCCGGAATAATAGTAAGAGAATCATGCCCATATCATGTTGCATTGAACCACCATGCTTCACTGTCTTCAGAGTGTGCTGTGGCATTAATTTAGAGTTTCGGCGTCATCTGACAAACTGTCTTTGGCCCTTGGGCCCAAAAAGAACAACTTTACTTTAATCAGTCCACAAAATGTTTCTCCATTCCTCTTTAGGCCAGTTGATGTGTTTTTTGGCAAACTGTATCAGCTTCAGTAAATGTCTGTCTTATTTTTTAACAGTGGGACTATGCGGGGACTTCTTGCTAATAGGTGTCACACAGGCATCTTCTAACTGTCACAATACTCACAGGTAAGTTGAGACTGTCTTTGATCATCCTGGAGATGATCATTGGCTGAGCTTTTGACATTCTTCGATCCATTTGAATGGTAGTCTTCCGTTTTCTTCCAAGTCTCTCTGGTTTTACTTTCCATTTTGAAGCATTGAAGATAATTTTAGCTGAACAGCCTTTCACTCTCTGCACTTCTTTATAAATGACCCCCTCTCCAATCAAGTTTTTAATCTAAGTACGCTGTTCTTCTGAACAATGCCTGAATGATCCTATATTTCTAAGGTTTTCAAGGAGAAATGCATGTACAACATGTGCTGGCTTCAGCCTTAAATAAGGGCCACCTGATTCACACCTGTTTCTTCACAGAATGATTGACCTCACTAATTAAACTCCACACTGCTATTATATTGATCATACCCCCTTAAGTTAATTATTCAAATACACAGACTCAAAAACAGATCATGAATGCGGAGTCTGTTGGTTTTGCTTCACATTGCGTTTTTGGGCTGTCCGTGGGGATCCGAGTCTCAGCAGGAACCCCACGGACAGCCACGGATTCCTGCACTTGGATGGCAAATAGCCATTCGATCAGAGTCTATGCAGGATCCATGTGGATCCTCTGGTCCCTGTCTCTCCCTGCATCTTCCCTGTTCTCCCTCCTCCCTCCCCCCGCTTATCTATTGTGACGGCCGCTCATCTCTCCTGTCCCCTCTCTTATTACCTATCCTATCCCCTGTCTTCAGCCCTCTTTTGTCCTCCTGTAAAAAAAAATAATACTCCTCACCGAGGATACATCACCTCTCCGGGGCTCCAGCGTTGCGACCATCTTCTTCTCCCTGCAAGGACCTCTCATTAGGTCACCGCGCCGATCAGCTGACATGAGGCTGTATTATACTATATAGAGAGGCTATGAGGCTGTATTATACTATATAGAGAGGCTATGAGGCTGTATTATACTATATAGAGAGGCTATGAGGCTGCATTATACTATATGGAGAGGCTATGAGGCTGTATTATACTATATGGAGAGGATATGAGGCTGTATTATGCTATAAGGAGGGCTATGAGGCTGCATTATGATATATGGAGGGATGTGAGGCTGCATTATATTATACGGAGGAAAATCGAGTTTATTATAACAATTGAATGACTAGTGAGGCTACCTTATGAATGGAGGACTATGGAATGCATTATAATGTATAGAGTACTATGGGGGAATATTGCAATATATGGAGAAATATGGGGGTGCATTATAATAATTGGACGACTATGGTGACGGGAGGAGGTGGACCATATCAACCAGGATGGGGGACATATATACCACAATAAGGGCCATATTCCAGGAGGAGTACCATATATAACATGATGAGGAACATTAATGCATAATGAAGGGGGAGAGGGGTCAATTTGTGAGTCTTTAAAAAATTTAGAACGTTACACGAGGCCCATTCATCTGACCAACGTATGCGCGAGGAGGGTTCAGGTCTAAATTTCGCACCGGGGCCCGCCAGACTCTAGTTAGGCCACTGGTGCCATCAATATATTGGGTGCATCAAACGTTGCACAATTTACAGTGTTTGGGCAGATTACACACCAAAATCTTGATCAGTTATTTTTCTGATGCAGAAATATAGTTCTTTTTCTACAGTGGCAAGTTTAAACCCACCCATACATCAGCAGCCTGTGAGATAGCAGTCATTAATTAGATCTTTGAGAATTACAGCAAATGTATTGACAAGTGTCTGAAAGAAGTCAGGAGTGAATTCCCTATGTTCTATGAAAGAGGCATTGAGTGAAAATAAGAAAACCCCTCTTATAATACCACCGTACACCTTTGGTTTTATGATGCAAGGAATGTGTTATATAAACACATGTTACTGTTTAAAGGAAACACGGCTTATTAAAAGGTGAACACAGTTAAACTCTGTAGGTCAAAGAAAGTAAAGCCATTATGTAAATTGACAGTATTAAAAGAGAATGTCTACTTGGAGATTGTTTTTATTTTGCTTTTACTAGATTGCATGTATGTTGTGCTAAATTTTTTGCAACTGATTTTCAGTAAAAATTATTTTCTTTCTGTAACCTGCTTGGCATTGCCTCCTGCTGGCACCAGAATTCATCAGTTCATTATGACGATCTGACGGGAAATTTGTAACCCTAAGGGTATGTGCCCACAGGGCGTTTTTGCTGCAGTTTTGCTTTGGTTTCTGCATGCAGTTTATTATTCTTTTTTTGGTAATTCATGCTAATTTATTCCTGCGGTTTTTATTCCCAGCAAAACCAATGTCTTTCACAGAAATGCTGTGCACACACATTGGTTTTGCAAGTGTCAAGAACTGTCAAATACCTGCGTTTTTGGTGCGGATGGGAGAGAATTGACATGCTCTATTTTTCCTGCGTTTTTGGTGCAGTCAATGGAAAAAACACAGGAAAAACGCAGCATAAAAAACGCAGTAAAAACGCAATAAAAACGCACAAAAAACGCAGGACCGGAATGCAGCAAATCTCCTGTCAAGGACTCTAGGATCCTTGAAACCAGTTCAGGTTTTGCTGCGTTCAGGACTGCTCAAAAAACGTCCTGTGGGGACATACCCTTAGGGTATGTGCCCACTGGAAGTTTTATGGGCTGTTTTTTAGCGTTTTCCGTCAGCGTTTTCCGCTGAGTTTTATGTTAATTTATGTTAATCCTAACCAGCGGTTGGCTTAACATGCTAGTCAATGGATTTTAGAAAACGCTGTGTACATTAGAACGTTTTTGTTTGTCTCCTTTCCACTTTCTTCACCGGTTTTCCACCGGTTTTCAAAGATAGAGCAGGTGAATTCTTTTGAGCGTTTTTCCAGCAGCTCCAGCTTACAAGTGCACAAAAAACAGTCTATAAAACGCTAAGAAAAACCGCCAGGAAACCGCCGATAAAACGCTGTACAAACGCTATAAAACCGCTCAAAAAACGATGGACACTGCTGAGGTCAGAAAACTCAGTTTCTCCAATTCTCAACCGGTTTTCTGACGGTCTGCAAAGATGCAGAACCGTCCAGTGGGCACATACCCTTGCTGCGTTTTTCCTGCGGTTTCTGCATGCAGAAAACCATTGGTTTTATGGTAATTTATGCTCATTTGTTCCTGCGTTTTGATTCCCAGCAAAACCAATGTGTTTCACAGATACGCTGTGCCCACACATTGGTTTTGCAAGTGTCAAGAACTGTCAAATACCTGCGTTTTTGGTGCGGATGGGAAAGAATTGACTTGTTCATTATTTATGTGCGTTTTTTGTGCATTTTTCCTGCGTTTTTTCCATTGACTAAGGCCCACGTCACACACACAGATATTTGTGCAGATATTGTTCACAGATCTCTGGTTGCAGTGAAATCATGGACACATTGTTCCATTTTGTGGCTGTATACAAATGGATTAATGTGTCCATAATTTCACTGCAACCAGAGATCTGTGAACAATATCTGCACAAATATCTGTGTGTGTGACGTGGGCCTTAGCAAAAACGCAGGAAAAATGCACAAAAAACGCACATAAAACGCGCAAAAAAAGGGGCACAAGACGCAGACAAGATCATAGCACTTCTCCTGTCAAGGACTCTAGGATCCTCAGGTTTTGCTGTGTTCAGGACTGTTTAAAAAACGTCCTGTGGGCACATACCCTTAGGCTGGTTTCACACTAGCAATTTTGTAATTTGTGTAGCTATCAGTCCATATCTGAATGCATACTGTTATGTCATGCATTATTATATTTCACATGGGGAACGCATGAACATGCATAGGTATCAGTTAGTAGGAGCATCCGTCTCTCTGCATTGTTTTTACATCCTCCCCGAACGCAGCATATTGCGATTTCGGTGGCATGAAAAATCCTCATGCATCGTGATCCTTACTATGGCAACGGTGACCTCATCGCTTACTATACCGCAGGTCTCACAGCTGTCATTAAGTGGTCAGAGACCACGGGAGTCGACGGACGCTTTTTCCTCCCCGTGGTCAGAGCTGCATGTGTCCAGGAAAACAAAAGACCAGAATCATGGAGGGTACGAGGGTTGGGTGGGGGTAATAAAGATGAAGTCACTAAGTATCTCTGTGTTTTATTTATTTATAATAAAATGATTTGTCTGTATGTGATGTCTTTTTTAACCATTTATTTCAGATTCTTAATCGCCAGGTCTAACTTGACCTGACTTTAAGAATCTCAGGGCTTAATTCCAGCTGGTAATACAGCGCTGATGTTAACCCCTTATTACCCAGCATGCCACCAGGGCCGCTGGAAGAGCCTGGTAAAGCGCCTGGATATGGCGCTACAATGAATGCGCAATTTTCAGTGGCGGCTGCAGGCTGCTACTCTTTAGTATGGGGGAGGACCTAAAACAATGGGCTCTCACCCCGCTAAGAATAGCAACCCTCAGCTGCATAGTTATACTTTGGCTGGCAATTAAAATTAGGGTGGAGCCCACCCAATTTTTTTTTTGCTGGCCAAGGTAAAATTACGCAGCGGAGGGTAGCAGCTCGCAACTGTAGGCTTTTATTGGGCTTTTATTAGACTGAAAAATGCTGCAAAGCACCACGAGTGTTTTTTGTAATTATGTATTTATAACAACTCATGACGGCAGGTTGGTAGCCATACAATAATGTGTATGGCAATCAAGCACAATCACCGTTCACATTGAGGAAATGCAGTCTGACTGCAACAGCCAATCACAGAGGCTCTCAAAGAGTGTGAGCGCCTGTGAATAGCATATATGGACGAAGTGTCGTATGATCCGCGCTGCTACCAAAGGAAGACCAGGACAATGGATCGCCTGGTAATTGGACATTGGATAATGTCCCTGAGGAAGAAGCTGGGAAATAGCTCCGAAACACGTCGGATTAAAGAACTATTTCAACCAGACGATCCATTGTCCTGGTCTTCCTTTGGTAGCAGCGCGGATGATAAAACACTTCGTCCATATATGCTGATTTCTGACCGCGGTGACCCGTGGATGTGTGGATCCAGCAGCAGCTACCGACTAAGCGTTCATAGTGGTTGTGGGTTTACACAACTAGATCAGGTGAGCAGGCTCTTGTCGCCATACATATACCTCTATATAACAGAGATAAGACCCTATTGCGCATTTGTCTCATTTCTATAGCGCCTGTGATTGGCTGTTGACGGTCAATGCAGTGAATATGCATGAAGCTTAATGAGCATCCCCGGAAGCAGCAGAGGGACTCTGGTAAGCCCGATGTACGAGATAAAGAGAGAGTATTTCCACCTGCCAGACATGTTCTGAGCATGCGCCCAGAATCTTGTTCTTGGCCCATTGGATGGTCAGGACAAAAAAACGGATGCAAAAGTATGCCACCACAGCGGTTTTTATCCTGATCCGGCTAATCAGGATAAAAAAATGCTGCACTGGCATGCATTTGCTTCCATTTTGACATACGCCTGCGAATGCAGATGCATCTGTTCTCATCCTGATTCATACCAAACGCTAGTGTGAAACCAGCCTCATCTGTCTTTTTCCGAGTGCCTCTGATGATTTATGACCACAGGCCACATTAAAGTTAAAATGTGAAACTAAATCCTGCAAAAGCCAGCCAAACAGTGCAAAACGTATTAAAAAAGCTCAATCGCAAAAATGTATTTTAGCCCCAAAGACATGCATTTAAGGCGGCCGTCACACGCAACGATTTCTTGCCCGATATCGTTTAAGCGATCTCCTTTTTGATCGCTTAAGCGATATCGGGCAAGAAATCGTTGCATGTAATCAAGCGATTTACGATTTGAAATCGCTTGATCGTGACATCGCTGATCTGAGCTCCGGTTCTCAGATCTAGCGATGAACGATTTAACGATCTCCTTCATCGTGGTGTATAACACCACGATGAACGATCTCCCAGCGGCAGAGCCTATGCTGGGAGATGGTAACTATGGTACACGTCGGGTAACTAAGCGACGTGCGGCGCCTAGTTACCCGATGTGTACCATAGTTACCAGCGAGATCGCGGATCCACATCGCTGGTGAGTCTGTCTGTGTGACATCTCACCAGCGATGTGAGCGATATTGTAAGCGATTGCGCGTGCACGTGATCGCTTACAATATCGCTAAAGATATCTGTGCGTGTGACGGCCGCCTAAGAGAGAAAAAAAAAGTTCCCAGAGGTGGCTATTTTAAAGACTTTGTATGACAACCTGAATGAAATACATGGTAACACTTCAGTTCACTAAAGCAACCACTTAACGTAGTTGAATAAAAACACTATACAGTCCCTGACAAAAGTTATGTCGCTTATCCATGTTATGTAAATAAAAGCTTTTAACCTGATGTTAAATTCATCCATTGGTTTTATAAATTATCTTTTGAAAGCTGAAACCCTCCCAAATGTGGTTTAGGTAAAGAAAATAAATTGGCATCAATGCTGAAATATTGATCATTTAATGAACACAGAATGGTCAGATAAACGTTTTGTCGCCCACAGAAAGTAATGTGATATTCAAACAAATAATTAACTTAATATACAAATATATGTTGCATAACATTGGTAAATGAAGTTGTGGTGCTATTAAGAGTCATATTTAATATTTTGTGTTACTTCCATGAGCTTGAAGGACTGCACCCATGTGGTTCAACAATGATTCATGCAATTTATTAATTAAGTCATCAAGAATAGCTAAGAATACAGTCTTACATGTCTCCCAGAGTTCATCTAGATTCTTTGGTTTTGTCTTCCAAGCTCCCTCTTTGATCCAACCCCAAACATGCTCAAAGATGTTCATGTCTGGTGACTGGGCTGGCCAGTCCTTGAGCACCGTGATCTTTTTTGCCTGGAGGAACTTTGTTGTAGAGATGGATGTATGAGATGGAGCACCATCCTGCTGCAGAATTTGACCCCTTTTATGATTTGGAATGTCAAGGTACTGTCACACGCGGCAATATTGCTATGCAATTTTACTGGCAATTTGCTGGTTGCAGTGAAATCATGGACACATTGTTCTATTTTGTTGCCGTGTACAAATGGAACAATGTGTCCATGATTTCACTGCAACCAGCAAATTGCCAGTGAAATTGCCTAGCAATATTGCCGCGTATGACGATACCTTAAGAGGTAGCTAATACTTCTTGATATTTTAGGCTATTGATATTGCCTTCCACCTTGCAAATGTTTTGCATGCCCCCATACTGAATGTAACCCCAGACCATAATCTTTCCACCACCAAATTTGGATCTATATGGGCTCCAGTAGGTCTCCTGCAGTATTTGCGGCGGCTGTGGTGTAATTCTTCTGAAGATTCATCAGGGAAATCCACCTTCTGCCACTTTTCCAGCGTTCATCTGTTTAGCAAGCTGTGGGACTCTGCAAATGCCACATGGTTTTTTATTTGCCTTTTGTTTAGTACTGGCTTCTGGGCACTGATTCGACCATGGAGGCCATTTTGACACAGAATCCTACAAACTGTTCTAGTTGACACAGTGACTTGAGGTGACCAGGCCTGTTGGAGCTCTGCTGCAGTGGAAGAGGGGCTTGCTTTGGATTTTCTAACCAATTAAAGAAAAGAACATAGCAGCAGGGATGATCACTATAATCAATCTTTATTAATATAAAAAACTCAATAGAAAACCACAAAACACCACTGACCACCTCTTAATTTAAAAACAATTAAAACTTACCTCTCTTTCCCCTGAGGAAGTCCTAGGCGGACGACACGCGTTGGGTCGGGTCCTCGGATAGCTGGTGGCTGGGTATGTGATCATAGTGATTATACTGTATATACCTGAGGGTTGAGTTGGCTGGCAGATTACTCTGTATCCTTGGCCCTTATGCAGGACTTTTTAGAGGGTGTACAAGACCTTACTGGTCTTCCTATATGGTGAAGCTTGGAGGGTTTGGCCCTGACCATAGCTGCAAGGGTGCAGTGTAATTACAGTTAATAGGGCACTATTTGCCATAACTGTAATGTAATTTGATTGCAAATTGACTGCATTTGAGACATTTGTTTAGATCTGCCAGCAAATTACATTGTACTACACTCTGACTCGGTATTATTGCCTATTGCTTAGTAACCTGTACATACCTTTTGCACACCAGCTTTGTAACACCTTTTTGGTTTTAATTGTTTTTAAATTAAGAGGTGGTCAGTGGTGTTTTGTGGTTTTCTATTGAGTTTTTTATATTAATAAAGATTGATTATAGTGATCATCCCTGCTGCTATGTTCTTTTTCTTTAATTGCTACATGTTTTTGCATAGTGGGATAGATCCTACTATATGTGATAGTGGTGCCCCAGACCCTAACTTTGACAAGGATTTTCTAACCAACAAACGTTCCTCCTGAGCAGTTGTCTTGCGGGTCTGCCAGACCTGGGCTTGTCAAACATCTCCAGTCCCTTCAAATCTTTTTTTAATTCTTTGTACTTGATGCTGAGACACATCAAATGTGTCAGCCACCTCTGCAGTGGATCTGGTCTTCAGCCTCTTGATAATCAAGGCTTTGGTCGCAGGGTGGATTTTTAGCATGTTGTCAGAGCTCAAGTTGCAGTTCAAGTGAAGGTCTGGGGTGCTGGGTTTCTTTTTATACACACCCACTAATTAACCGATCATTTATTGAGCACAGGTGAGGATGTAAACTAGGATTGGGTGCATTATATGACCAGGCGACAAAACTTTTGTCTTGCCAAAATCTGACCATTCTGTGTTCATTAAATGATCAATATTTCAGCATTGATGCCAATTTATTTTCTTAACTTAAACCACATTTGGGAGGGTTTCAGCTTTCAAAAGAGTAATTTATAAAACCAATGGATGAATTTAACGTCAGGTTATAAGCTTTTATTTACATAACATGGATAAGCGACATAACATCTGTTAGGTACTGTATACACAAAAGTATTGGGACACCTAGTAGAGCTTTTATGACATCCCATTCTAAATAGGCTTTAATTTGGAAATAGTCCATCTTTCCAGTCAAAACAGCTGGCAATCTTTTGGGAAGTTTTTCTATCAGTTTTTGGAATGTGCCTGTAGGAATTTTTGTGCATTCACAATCTGTATTCTAATTCATCCCAAAATTGTTCAATAGAGTTAAAAGGGTATCTGTCAGCACGTTGACCTATCTACACTATTAATATGGGCATACAGGTCATGAATGCTGAAATAATCCTACCTGTCTGCCTCATATCAGATTCCTTGTATTGGATAAGTCATCTTTACCACTTTATATAAATGAGCTTTTCTAGGCTATGGGCAGGACGTTGTCTGGACAATAACTCAATAACTCTGTCTCCAGAGCTTATTATAAAAAGATGGGGATTTATGAGTGTAAGACGTGTATCTAAGGCTGGCTTCACACCACATTTTTTGCCACACTGTTCTGTCCGTTTTGAAAAGGACAGAACAGGATCGTTTTTTGCCTCCCATGTATCCCTATGGTGCCGGATGTGTCATAAATGGCCTTCCGTTTTACTGAATTCAGTTCAGGATTCATTTTTGTCATGTTTTTTACCGGCCTTAAAATCGGAGACTGCACTGTTTTTGGGCGCATCGGGCAAAACTAGACAGAAATGAATGCGTTCTTGTCCGGAGCAGTTAACATGGGGGTCTATGGAGCCAAATCCGGAAAACAACAGGATCGTTTCCCGGATCCGGTTTTTAGTACTGAGCATGCTCAGAAGACATCCAGAGCTCCTCCCGGAGATCTCTCTCTCTTCATGCCATATCATTATTTCCTATGGAGTAGTACTTCACAATGCATTTCTATGCAGAAACGAATCCTGCAAAAAACAGGATCCAGGAACTTATTTGCCATCCAGTTCCACACATCCGTTTTTATCGGTACCTGTCTGGGTGGTCCTGCAAAATGCAAAATTCACCCAGACAGCCAAAAATCGTGATGTGAGCCCAGCCTAACACAGAAGGCTGCTTTCACATCATGTTTTTTGCTCATCCAAGGTGATCCTTGAATTTCAAGGACCACACAGACAGGCAAGGATCTGTGTCAACAGGTGCCACTGATGCCCACGGATCTGTGTTTTGCACAAATCCGTCAACAGTTAGAGTGCTTTCACATTGCGTTTTTTTTTCCTGTCCGTGGGATCCTACTTTTTGCAGGACCCACGGACAGGAAAGGACTTTATCGGAGGTGACCTACAGCTGCTATTTCTGTGTCCGGGGCCGTGATTATCACAGGTCCGTACACAGAAAAAACAGCTGACAGGAGGCGGTGGGGCACTTTCACTCCCGCAATCTATATTATACATTGCGGAAGTGAAATTAAGTAGAAGGGTTAAAAATAAAAAATATGTATTCTCACCTTTCCAGCGATCCCCCGACACCTCCATCAAGCTACCGATGGCTGAAGGACATGGTTGGGCGGGGCAACCCGATCAGCGTCATAGGTCACATGCCAAGCAACCCTAGGTCCTCTACTGGGAGCTAGATGCCGAAATTGGGGGATCCCAGGACAGGTGAGAATACATATTTTGTATTTTTAACCCTTGCTTTTACTTAATTTCACTTCCACAATGTATACTATACATTGCGGAAGTGAAATTAGACGGCACACAGCAGTTTTAGTGTACTGAGCATGCTCAGTACACTAAAATTGGGTCCGAGAAACGGTCAGCTGTTTTCTCAGGCCCGTGCTCCATAGGCCCCCATGTTAATGACCTTGGATCATGTCGGATCTGATTTGTCCGATTTAGTCCGCTGTGCCCAAAATCGAAGCAGTCTCCGTTTTTGGGGACAGCAAAAAATCGGACAGAATCAGATCTGACACAAATCGGATGCCATTAAGGGCAAATCCGATGTGATCCGATGCCCATAGGGATACATGGGGGTCAAATCGTATCTGTGGCTGTCCGTTTTACAACGGACAGCCACAGATGGCAGAAAAACGCAATGTGAAAGCACCCTTAGCAGAGATAGGGCTGTACCTTGCCTCTGAGCATGCACAGTACAGCAAATCAAATCTGTTTAACAGATCCGATTTTTTGACAGATCCATTTTGATCCGTCACCATAGAGCTCCATGGTATTTGAAACTGACAGCAACGGATCCGTTTCTGTCCGATTTTCTTCAAGGCAGGCCAAAATCGGAGAAGGGTCCAATTATTGGGGACGGAAAAAATCTGACACAAATGGATCCATCACAAAACTGACACAATCGGATGCCAATAGGGACCAATCCGTACACATCCGTGCCCGTAGGGATACATGGAGACCAAATCGGATCCGTGGCTATCTGTTTTACAACG